>JAJEKB010000256.1:83026-124425 GCA_022393335.1 Macrotrachela quadricornifera | reverse complement strand
TAGGGTGAGACTTTGTCCACATCAAGACCTCAGCCAGAGTAGTTCATCCACAAAGTTTCAGAATTTTTGGACTAACCATTCCCGAGATATAATGTTTTCAAAATATCCATGCATACAACAATATGTGTAAAAACTGTGTTTATCCTAACAGACTCATATCTCGGGAATGGTTAGTCCAAAAATTCTGAAACTTTGTGAATGAACTACTCTGGCTGAGGTCTTGATGTGGACAAAGTCTCACCCTAAAATTCAAAACTTTGATTTTATGGGGAAGATAGGGTCCTATAGGCAAATTCGAATAAAAAGTCGATATCTCAACCAGATCTCAACTTGGGCCCGAACTAACTTAAGGTATACCACTCTTAGCTATGCCCTATCTAACCATCATATGCTCGACCGAAAAGCTTTTTATCACCTCGGGTGGTTTCCTCGTAAGTTTGAAATCTATTCTCTTAATTTTTTCAATTCTTGAGATTTAAGCGAGAAATTAGTGCTATAGCTAGATGTATCTGGCACTAAAGGTAACGTAATATGTGGATGTTAATGATGAATGTATAAATATTTCTTTCTCACGTCAACAACAGCGCGAAACAATCTGATTGACAGATTGCTAATGCAAAAAGAATATTCCTCAAGAACATTCAATACTTTAAAGAGTCTAAATGATGTTTCATTGTTGTCGTAATTACCAGATAAGAAGGCTGCAAATAGTTACACCTGTACTCAGTATATAGTATAAATGCCATAGTAAGCAAACTCACATACTGCACGCCTTATCATAGTGAACACGCTTTTACACATCCTCTTTCTTAACTCATCTGTGCCGAGGTTTCATACCTCCGTCTCGTATATGGGACATCCAGTACGAACGAGTAAGGTAACCTCTGTATCGTTTAATAAACCGCGCAAATATTCAAAGAGAATATCGCGGAAAGATGGCCAAAGACTAAATGTAGACGTCGTATATGTTTTTAAATTGTTTCTTGGAAGCTTTTATATTCATATTTTTCTAGTGTTAGTTTATGAACAAAGTTGTAATGTTAAAACTGAACGAAGAACAAAATTTTTAAAACAATCAGATTTTTTGTTCGAACTCTCAATATCGTATTGCATGAAGTGCGTTCATAGTAGTCCAGAGGGCGTCGTAAAGTCTGCTTCGAAAAGAAAGCGATGACAAACAAAAAAGCTTAGTCTTCCCTCGAATTTAAGCAGAATGCGAAATTTTTCTTCGATTTTGACCATTTCGACCAGAGGCTCCGATTTTCGGGGTATCACCGCGACCCCTGCTCTGACCTCTTCACGCCGTCCCTGGAATTAGTCTATCAAAATATAATATGTAAATAGCCCATTTTGTTCAGCATGTAATGCTCTATCTTTTGGTACAATATTGTAACCATTTCATGAATTTATTATTATACTAAAAGATCCACCTTCATAAAGATGATATGTTTAGGGTATTCTTCAAATATGCTCATGAGTGTTTTACAGTAAAATTGACTTAGCTTTTCACCAACTCATCTAAATAGGTTAATAATTTAGATTTAGTGGTTTTAGATGATGTTGAACAAGATGAAAACATCAAATGAAAAATAAAAACTTTGATCAATGCCTCAATATCTGAAGTGATCCTTGGTCATCTCATGAACGTTCTCTTAATATATCGACTTATAAACTATCATATTGAAAAATGCAGAAAACTCGTCTCTTTGGAATAGTGAAGCTTGCAGCTTGATAGCTATCATCATTAAGAAGTTATTCAAAAATAAGTATTCTTCTTTTATTTTGCAATGGATGATAGTTCTTATAATCTAAACACTAGACGGCATAGCACTTATTTTCATTCACATCAAACCTTAAAAAGATAGAATTTTGTCTATCATTGATCAAGGAAAAAATGGTATAACTAATTTTTGCTGTAATTGTACAAAAATAAAATCTCGAATAAATAAAGCAGTTTTGTATAAAAATTTTATTAATCATTTCGAGTTTCGAAAATCTGTATGAACACAAAAATATAAACAACAAAAAAAGCAATTTTATTAGCAAATTTAACAATATACAATTCATTATTTGATAGATATGGCTGTTATATCAATAAATAATACGAATCCGAATGAATTACATCATTGAACAACATGCCTTTAAATTTTTCGAACCAACTTTTTCTTGATCAAGATTATCGAAATATGGATCAACTGAACCTAATAATATTTTTACCACATAATCTCCAAATGAAAAAGGAAACTGTCGTCCTTGAACCTGAAAATTAAAAAACAATCAATAATGAATACATAATCTACGTAGAACAGATATAATAAAATATAGCCATCTTAGCAGAAATATAAAATTTTTCAGGAAAAATTTATATGAAATTGATTGCACAAATTAATTTATAGAGTAAAGAAAATCTGATATAATGTACTTCTTAGAAGACTTCCATAGGCCTATATATGATCATTACCTTCCAGATTTCTTCTCGTTCTGATCGATAATCATCGCATACATCGACATAAGGAATTGTTTCGTCCCATCTATTTAAATATCCAACAGCTTGATCATCATCAGTGCATGCACAAAAAGTTATCAAAATTCGATCAATCGGTTTTCTTTCGTGTTTAAGAACACGTTCTAATGTATCAACATCAGTTGTACCATAATCATCGGTTGGTTGCCCATCGGTAGCAATGATAATCAGAAGTTTACGTTCTTGAATTTCATTCTTTTTAGCTTGAAGTATCTGACGAAGTACACGTGTAATTGGTGTTAAACCAGTAGGAGGTGTAGTGAAAGCAGGCATAAGTTCAGAAGCATCTTTGACACGCAAAAGCGGAGGACGATTTAAAAAATAAATATCTAAACCGTCAGGATCAAGTACAGAACCAATATCGACAGTGATGGAAACAATTTGTTTCAATTCATCCCAACGAGTAGATCGAACTGCAAAAGCATTGCCAGTGTCTCCTATAACATATAATAGCAAAATAAAATGATCTACATTTTATAGGATTCGTTGTTGATATACAAAAAAAAATAAATAAGAACTCACCAACAACCGTTGCCATCGAACCTGAATCATCACAGAGAAAGACAATTTCATAACCTTCAAGTTGTCTTAGTCGAGATGCAAATTCATGATTTATTTCGTGCCGAGCTGCGATCTGTGCAAACTTTTGCATACGTTCTTCAGCTGTTAGTGTTGTGTTAGAAAGCACGCCATTATAATTTGTTTGTATGGTTGGTGGTGGTGGAGCTGTAGGAATAGCCACATTAGGATATTGAGCTGGGCTTACGTTTGTGTATGCCATAAATGTTTCTAAAAATTAGAATAAAAAGCGCATATCTAAAATAAAAATAATTTATGCATTTGAAATAATTATAGACAAAACAAATGAAGTAGAGCAGCTTATATTTATGTAGAGAAATGGCGTATTGTTTGCTTACTTGTAGCGTCACATCACTCGACGTCATTGTTTGCCTACGCAAACATGTATTGACATACAGAACGTACAGCTTTTATTTCGAAAGTAATGACGCGCAAAGATTTATTATTTCTTTTACTATTCTGTCAGTTTACATTCTTGATCATTATTACTCATGTAAATAAGCCAAGACTTCATTTCCTCTAAACACTGTCTGAACAGAGAAAACAAGATTTGACTATATTAACAAACTATATATTATGTATCGAACGAGCGTGGGCTTATTTTGATGAAAATAGAAGAGAACAAACACATCGAGATGATAAGACAATATATCAGGGTAAACGACGAAAGAATATTAAAAAGAAAACTATTTTGATCATTTACAATGAGTCAAGAAACAGTTATGTTCAATATAGGAAATGATTGACTGAAAAAATATCAAAAAGGAAAACTGTTGAAAATAGTTATTAAGTAGCAACATTATATATGCACCATCTCTTTCTCTTTCTCTATATCATTGTTGTGACGTCACTATATATATCTATATTCCATCTACATTTTCTTTCGTTCTCTCACTCTCATGATGCCATGCATGTTCGTTCATCAGGTCATCCTTCCATGACGTCATGTATTCTTCCATCACGTCATATAAGTTCTTCTAGTCCGTTCTTGTGAACCTTTTTCAACACCTGTATATAACTGTTCAGTTGTACAATAAAATACATTCATACATTTGTGATATAATCGAAAATAGCTCTCTTATCTGAAAATACAATTGATTAGTGGTTCGACTACCTTACATAGTAGCGCCGTTGATCGCATCATCTACATGTTTTCTGGTACTTCTTCTTCCGACATTTTTCATTTCGATATTTTTTCTTTCAACATTTCTCCAGCTAAATTAAGCAACAAAGGAAATGTGTTATAACTTCATAGATAAATTGAGAAATTAATAAATAATAACGTGCAGCCCATAAATAATCAACCTCTCAGTATCTTTTAACCGTCTTTCGTATAGCTAATCTTTCAAATGTACCCTCTTTTATCTAAAGATATGTCTCTCAATTCTCTACAATTTCACCGATTTTAACTGGTTCGATTGAAATTCGTTAATTCATTACCAACGGTAGAATCAATTGAACTAAAATCCACAACTTTCTAACAAAAAATGTTAACAGGATTAGCACGTCTCAGAAAAAAGACTATTATGGTGACATATGATATAGTAAGCTTGGTATAGTCGAACACTATGAGGAATGCTCGATAGAACATCGTATAGAATATTTATATAAAAAAAATCTGACATCTTCTGTTGTTAAGATGAATACTCTCTATAATGTTCTATCGAGATTTATTGTATCCGAAAAACCTACGATATGATTTTGTAAAGCAAACTTTTCTCCAAAAAACCTGCTATGTCATGCATTTTCAAGTATTTCACAGTATCTTGTATTTTGACTATAGTATCGCCATCTTTCAATGAAATTCAAAAAAAATCTTACTAAAATAATCAGTATAAAATTCTCTACAAAGAATGATATGAGAGAAAATTTTCTGACAACATTGTGTTGTTTTAGTTGACGTCCCATGGAACTATCCGCTAAAAATTTGTTGTTGGCGAATTATAGATTTTGAATCAATCGATTTTATCATCGGTAAAGTAGTCAAATAAATGTTAGATATTTCTTCTAATGTCGTTTAAAAAACCAGAGATTATTTATATTTATTAGTACAAGTCACACTAGCACACCTATTCCAGCAGAAAACACTAATATATAATTAAGTTTCACTGTAACTAGCAGAAAAATCAAAAGTTGACTAATTTAAATATTTGATCGAATAAAAATTTGGTAATGATTATTATTCAAACGATTTTACTCCAGAGTCAGCATTGAATCTAAAACTATTAGATCAATTGGTCTCATTTTACATCATAATAGACATGACAAATTTCTAAAAAGTTTTTGCATTTTTAGAATCCTTTGTTTTACAATATGCATGAAATGTTTGACCAAAATTTAGTTCGTATATTCTATAGAATGATTGTTCGGCCACTTCTTATATAGTTTTAAAAATTTAATTGACCTTATAGTTTAATCGAAAAAATTCTAAATAAATCGATCTTGCTGTACCAAAGCAGAGTGACGTAATTAATATTTCTTTCATATTATTTTCTGTATTATACATTAAGGTCATCCATTCTCTTTTAAAAAGTAAATCAGTAAAAACTCGATCGAAATAAAATCGATCTATGTGAATTGATATTATCTTTCTATTTTATTTTTCAGTCATTTATGCTGTGAGCTCTATTAGTGAAGTGAATGAAATCCTGTCTACAGAGAGGAAGAGACGCTGCACTATAACGAATGTATTCGAGAAAAAAGAAAACAAACACTAAAAAACAAAACATCTCACTTCAGCAGAATCATAAAACAATATTATATATCGCACATAAAAACAAAAAAAAACGAGTAAGAGAAAGAATGTTATTGCTGATAAGATTCTTTCGAGAATAATGAAAGGAAAAGAAACAGAAAACCAAGAAAAAAAAGAAGTAGGAATGCTGTTATCGCTTACATATTCTGATTTAATGCTGTCAAATGTGTCTTCTCTGAGTATTCGATATCTTGACAAATATATATTGATTGAAATTGATATGATTTTATGTGAATAAACGTAACTTTGACTACTATGAAATTCTAGAGATTACATCTGTGTAACAATATTCTGTTTACGATTGTGCATATATCTTGTATTGCTATGAAATAAGTTACCACAGATGACGAACCATATAAATGCTAGCACAATAATCACAACCTAAAATTATCTATGATGGAGCAGTACAATCATGGTCGACCATTATCTTCAAACCACGAGTGAAGAGGCGAAGAATGACATGATAGCAATAAACATAAAGAAAGAAAAAAGAAGGAGTTCGAAATGATAACGATAAGATAGTATGTCATTTAATCGGTTAACCAGTGCTTATATCACTAATTCATGTAATAGTTCTTCATGAAGCATAATTCTTGTATGTATTTGGCAACATTTTGTCCGAATGTACGCCATCTTACACATGATTTTAACCAATAACTACTTAAGACGGTTCAAAAGTAGTGAAAGTGACGCTTTAATACTGTATATCAAATTTTGAGAAACTTTCTTTCTATATAATCTAATAGAGAAAAGAATGCTCTATCTGGCTACACTATCTGATCATGCTTCAACTAATATCACAATAATAAAATCTTGATGAGACCTATTTTGTTCACATGTATCACAGTTACATGAATGCTACTGAGTTCTTTTTGAATAACTTTTCATAGAAACCAGATGAAGAACTGCGATTTTCATCGTTGAAAAGAAAAAATGAAGATGCATCGAATCGTATATTATAGATTCTTTTAATAGTGATTTCTGTAGTATTTTTATTCGATTTTTTCTTTTATGAAAAAAAGGAGAAAGCACAAAAGTTGCGAGAAAATTGTATTAAACGCTCGGCTAGAATCCATATTACTCATCTCAGCCTTCTGATGTTTGTAGATCTTCAATTAGTAGTTTGAATCTCTAGTTAATACTTGGAAACTCACCGTGAACAACTTATCCGATGGGTCTTTTCGAAAAAACAATCAATTGGAAACCTTATAAAAATATTATTAGGAAACCTTGTAGTACACGATTCGATGCGCTTTCGTCTTCTCTTTCTAACGGTGCAAACCACAGCTCTTTACCTCATTTCAATCAAAAGTTATTCAAAAAAAAATGTACAAAAAAGGCATCACTATAACCATCAAATATGATAGAAAAAGAGACCCTATAGAAATTTTGCTATTATGATATTAGTTGAAGTATGATTAAATACTATATAAAAAAAATTTCTTAAAACTTAATACATAGTATTAAATTGTCACTCTCACTATTTTTGGACTGCCCTAAGTAATAATAATGATCAACAATGTAAAAGGTACGGATATCAAAGTTGCAGTGAAAATGTTTTTTTGATTTTCACACACCATTCGATAGAAAATTTCAAGGCGATCAAGAAAATGTATGCTTTGGGTTTTCTTCAATCCTTTTTTTTATGCCGAAAAATTGAAAAAACTTGGCAAGTGTCAAAAACACATAATTTGGCAACTTTTCATACAATCTTCTTTTTTTAATGCATATTATGAAATAACTTAGTTTTTCTAATAAATCATAGAAAGCCGAGTAGAAAACTGATTTTAAAGCATTTTTTAGAACAAAGCATTGGCTCACAAAATAATTTCCCAAGACCCATGCTCAGAAAACCGAAAACTTAATTTTGCAAGTTAGTTACAGCTTTTATTAGAAATTTCAGAGCTAAAATTTTTAAATGGTTAGATCGGTTAGATGCGTAGTTTCAAAGTTACGAAGTGATTTCGCAAAAATTCCTTTTTTTCACTGAGAAAAATCAATTTTATTGAGGATATAAATTCTTTTCCAACATAGTCAAAATATACTCAAATAGGTTAAAATTGATGCCGAATCCAACAGACATACTCTCGCGATCCTCAGAGAATTACCTGAAGGTTTCCTGGAAGGTTTTTGACTCAAGAGCGAGTATTTTATTGGGCTTCGGACTATATAGATGCAACTAAAGTAAAAACAAAATATTCTTTGTACGTTAAAGTATCTACTAATGTATTTATTCCAACATAGTCACAATGAAAATCACAAATGAAAACGATAAGAAAAAATCATCATTTTAAAATCACAAACTACACGGTCAAGTTATTGTTACTAATAAGTGTATAACTTTTAACTGTCCTTTCACATTTAGTACTAAAAACCATCTCTATAAGTCAATAAACATTTTCAGAATATAGTGAAAAAGTAATTTTTAAAATAAAACAGAATTTTCAGCCAAAACTCGCCCGAGAGGTTGGTATCTCCTTGTAACTTTGAAGCTATGCATCTATCTAATCCAACCATGTAAAACAATTTACTCTAATATTTCTAATGAAAACTGTAACAGACTTGCAAAAGTAAATTTTCGATTTTCTGAGTATGGATCTTGGGAAATTATTTTGTGAGCCAATGCTTTGTTCTAAAAGTACTTTAAAACCAGTTTCTTATTCAGTTTTCTATGATCTAGCAGAAAAAACTAAATTATTTCATAATATATATATTAAAAAAAAAGATTGTATGAAGTTTCCAAATTATCTGTTTTTGACACCTGCCGCGTTTTTTCAATTTTTGAGTTGGAAGAGATTCAAGGAAACGCAAGGCACACATATTCTTGATTGCCTTGAAATTCTCTATCGAATGTTGTATGATTTGAAGAAAAAAAATTTAACTGTATTTTTGCTTTGCATGTATCCTAATTATTCGTCACTTGTCACAATCCGTAATATTCTAATCATCTTAGCCGATTGAATCTCGATCAAAAACAAAATTATGCTATCTGAATTTGATTATCATTATAAATACTATAATAGAGCCTATTAAATCTATGTTAGATCGCAATTCGACTGATTTCATTAAAAATGCAAGTCCGGATCCAAAACGTTCATTTCCGATAGGCTCTCTACATACGAACGTCAAAGAATACATCAATAACCTAAGAACGATATTTTAATATTCAATAAACAGAATAAATGTAAGTATTCGTATTTTCTAGAATTTGAACTATTAAGACGAACAATTCATGATTTAACATTAGATGAAAAAGAATATTTTAATACATTTTGTTCTGTGTGAAACACGCAATTATGAATGGGGATAACATCCGCATAGCGTGATAGACACGTTAGAAATTATAGTGTCTGTTAGATGCTCATGCGATTTCTACGTTAGTTCAATTATAAATATTTTCTTTTAAACTAATAATATTTAATCGATAAAACCTTGACATATATACTCAAATTCATTCAGTGAAATTTGCAGAATATGAATTACAAATAAAATATTTATTAATAATCTTTAGATCACGGTCAGAATCTCAATATGTGATTATTTAATATAAATATTTGTTGATAAGTTAGAATAAATGGCTAATACAGTACATTATTTATTGAAGTTTAATTAAAAATCTCAATGAAATGTGCATTCCAAAATTTTTGCATAGAATCCATTTTTAACTGACTTTCTGAATGAATTGATAATAAAATGTCTTACAGTTACTTATTCGACTACTTTATTAAGTACTAAGAGCTTGTAGAATAATTTTATATTTAAATTCTTGCAGTTTTGATGTAATTAGAAACGATTCAACAACAAATGATTGGAAATTTATTTTTTACGACATTATTTTTATTATTTCACATATTATCATTATCATCAATTTTTCTGAGCCTTCTTTTGCTTGTTTTTACAATTATCGACTTAATAAAATTAAATTACGAACTTTTTACAAAACCCAACAAAAAAAAACAAAAAAAACAAAAAAATGTGAACGAAAAAATCATACATACATCAATACTGATAATAATAGAAACTGACGAAACAAATATAGAAATAATATTTTGGAAAAAAAGCATATCTTACTTATCCGTACTGAAAAAAAGAAAATAATCATTCTTTTGTTATTATCTACAATATCGAACATGAGCTTTTCTTTTTTCCTGTATTTGATCGTCGACCTGGAGGAGCATTGCTAGTTACTCGACGTTCATCAAGTGTATCAAACCAATCATCAACAGCGCCCATTAATACTTTAACAACATACTATTAAAATAAGAATAAAAATAAATCTATTAAATAATATCAATTAACATACATCACCAAAACTAAATGGAAAATTTTTTCCTTGTACTTTAAGAATTTCTTGTCTTTCTGATCTATAATCATCGGCAACATCAAGATTCGCTATTTTTTTATCCCAATTATTTAAATAACTATATATTAATATATAAATAAAAGGAAATAATCAAGATATAAAATTATTTTACCCAATACATTCATTATCATCTGTACAAGCAATAATTGTTACAGGAATACGATTAATTGGTTTTCGTTCATTACGAAGTACATATTCTAATGATCTTGTATCTTGTTGTCCACTATCATTTGTTGGTACACCATCAGTAGCAATTAAAACCAATAATTTACGTTCTTGTATTTCCAATTGTTTGGTTTGTAAAACATGTCGAAGCATACGAACAATTGGTGTTGGTCCTATTTTATATTATATATAGATAAATAAAACTAATATTTTTCTTTTTTAAAATATTATATACCAGCTGGTGGAACAGCAAATACAGGAATAAGTTCTTCTGAACTTTTTACATGACGCATTGGTTCACGATTTAAGAAGAAAATATCTAAAAGAAAAAAAAGAAAAAAATTTTTTTTTAGTCTATTGATATTTTTACTTACCAACACCATCTGGATCAAAACTTGATTAAATAAAAAAAATAAATTTTGTATATAAATAAGAATTAAAGAAAAAAACATACACAGATGCAATATCAACAACAATTGAAACTGTTTGTCGAAGTTCATCCCATCTTGTTGGATTACGATCATATGGGCCAGTTATATCACCTTAAATGATTGAAAATATTTATGAATATTCGAGAACATATAAAAAAAAATAACTTACCCAATGGTGTATTCATTGAACCCGAATCTAAAAAGAAAATTAATAATAAATCTCATTCTATAAAAATAATTTCACGTGATATAATCTAAAAGCACGTGTATTATCCATCTCATTTCAATATTTCTATAGTTCTGTATCATTTATGACAAAAGAGAAGTATAAATTAGCAATGAAATATTATTCGAAGCATACAATAACGGAACAATTTCTCATTTTATTATTATTCTTCGTCACGATACTAGAATCTTTATAATATATACTCCCATGAGAATATACTAGCATTAAAAAGAAACTATTCTAAAAAAGATTTTATTATATTAGAATTTTTTTTTTGTTTGTATGAAACTTGTAGTATTTAAACATATTTCATTTTATTAAATTCAACTTACCATCAACAATAAATACGATTTCATATCCTTCTAATGCTCTTAATCTTGTTGCAAATTCTCGATTTATTTCATATCGATTAACTAAATATTGAAATTTTCTTAAACGTTCTTCACTATCAACTGAAATATTTGTTTGTTGTAATGAATTATGACCAACTTGATTCGGCGGATATGATGGTAATGGAGGGGCTGATACAGGAAATTGTTGTGGATACATATTTGATTACTATTACAACGTTTCTTTAAAAAAAAAAAGAAAATTTAATATTTTAATTTTTTCGTTTATTCTTTTTTTCTTACTTACTTTTCACTTATCTGACGTCAAAGATAAATGTTTTATTCGAACGAAATACTATAACAAATAGAAACATCTAAAACAAAACATTCTTTTTATATTATATCATTACATTAACTTCTACACTCATTGCTTAACCAATGAAATACTAGAAAAAATATGAATAATAACTGACGTCGAACTTCAATGTCTCTCTTTGTTTTTTGACGTCAACTTAATAATGACGGCATGAAGACTAAAAACGCAAGTAAGAAAAGAAAAAAAAAAGCAATTTCTTGATTGAGGATAGTAATATTCCATATTCTTGTTTTTCTTTTTTTCTGTAGAATAAGCAAAACAAAATAAAAACACGCACGATTTTTTATATTTAAGATATTTTCATAAAACAAAACAAAACAAAAAAGAGAAATTTTATTATTTTAAAGAATTATTACAAAAAAACAAAAGTCATGAACGTATTCTGATTTATAATTATGCCATGAGGAATATATCATTGCAAATATTTAGAAAAAAAAGAAAGGCCAAAATTCGTTATAATAAAATTATATACATCATTCACAGTTCGATGTTGATCTATAGATTAACAATAATTTGATTAACAGATTAAAGATCATTAAAAAGGAAGACATATCTATAACAAAATATATATTTCTAGTATAAAATTGCTTTAAATCTACTTTGATTATAAAATAACACAACGTCGTTTTTTTCGTTTATTAGAATTTTGATTTGGTCGTCCATAACCATCAGTTGTAACCTTTTTTTCATCTAAATCATCAAACCAACTATCAACACCACCCATAAGAATTTTAACAACATACTTAATAAAAAAAAATATAAATCATTTATAAAAAACTTTTTTTGTTTTTTACATCTCCAAAACTAAATGGAAAATTTTTTCCTTGACGTGCTTGAATTTCTTTTTTTTCATTTCTATAATCATCAACAACATCAAGATTAGGAATTTTCCTATCCCAATCATTTAAATATCCAATGCAATCATCATCGTCTAATATTTTCAAAATCAAAACAAAAGCATACATAAAATTTTATTAAATTTTTTATTTTTGTTCATACCTGTACAAGCAATTATTGTTACAGGAATACGATCTGTTGGTTTACGTTCATGTTTAAGAACATATTCAAATGAACGAATATCTCGATGACCTTGATTATCTGTTGGTACACCATCAGTTGCTAAAAGTATCAGTAATTTACGTTCTTCTATTTCATTTTGTTTATCACGAAGTACACGTCGAAAAATTGGAACAATTGGTGTTGGTCCTTATTAAATAAAATAAAAATTTATTGTAAAAAAAAAATAAAGTAGTATTCAATATACCAGATGGTGGAACAGCAAAAATTGGTATTAATTGTTCAGAATTTTGAACATGAAATATAGGTTCACGATTAAGAAAATAAATATCAACACCATCTGGATCAAAAACACTAGCCAAATCAACAACAATTGATACTGTTTGTTTTAATTCATCCCCTATAATAATACAATTATAATATACAATTCATCTATATAATCATACATCGAGATGGTAGCCGGTCAAAAGGACCAGAAAGATCGCCTAAAAAAAATAAGATAATTTTATTAAAATAAATAGATTAGAAATTCAAAATTAAATTACCAAGTGGAGTATTCATGGAACCTGAATCATCGCAAATAAATACTATTTCATAACCTTCAAGGACACGTAATTTTGTAGCAAATGTATGATTAACTAGATAATTATCAAGCAAAAAAAAGCAAAATTCAATTTATTTTTATTTAAATTTTTCATAAACTCACTTTCATAACGAGCAACAAGTCGTTGAAAATCAACCATACGTTCTTCGGTAGGTCTATAATAATTATGCAATTGTTGATTGCCTTGCATATTATCTTGATATGGTGGTGGAGCTTGTATTGGTTCAGGATATTGTTGTGCGTACATCATATTATTGTTTTTTTTTTGTTCTTATATGGCACGATGAACTTGCAAATTTTGACTATCTATCAATACGGAACATTGCTTATAAATTATAGAAATCTAAAGAAGCAGAAAAAAAAAAGAAAAGCGAGAGAATAAGTTTTATTTGCATTGAGGCGAAAGACAGATAACGTCAATGAATGATGACGCATCCGTTATTACACAAGAACCTAATTGTCACCCGATCTACTCGAACGTCATTTTTCTACATCTTCCTTTAATCATCACTCATGCTAATGAATAGGAAAACAATAACAGTCGTTTAAGATAAGAAACCAACTTAAAATCTGACAGATAAAAAAATTCTTAAGTCAACATTGAATTATTTTATACTTATCAAACAAAATGAATATATATATATATTTGTTTATTATTTGTCGATCATCAATTATAAAAAAAAGTTCCTTTATTTTTTTCCCTGTCTATTTATTTTTTCGTTAGTAATACATGTAGTTGGGATGATGCGCACAGATGAATAGAGAAAAAAAAAGAACAAACAGAAGAAAAAAAAAACGAGACTTTATGAAAGAAAACAAAGGAAAATCAGGTCGTTCACTACATGAATAAAGAACCAGAACAAGTTAAACAGATTTAAGTTTGACAAAAAACAAAGAAGAAAAAAATGACAAAAAAAAAACAAAACCGTTCTTTTATACAAAAAAGCATGTAGAGACAAGACACCAAAAAAAAAAATAACTCGTATGTGTATGCAATAGCGAAATGTGTAGTACTGACTCACATTCCCCTGAGACAAAAAAAAAAGACGAAGTGTTTTATGATAAAGACGGAAAAACAAAATAAAGTGTGCACAGTGATCACTAAACTACTTCAATTGTTTTTCTTTTCTTCTTTTCACCGTTCTAATATAAATTTACTTTTCTTTTTTCTTTCTCCATTAGTAGGAAGTGTATCACACTTCATACAAAACTTCTTTACAATATATGAATTACACACGCATACACACAAAACATACACATAGATATTTATAATATAAACGAATCAATTACAGTTGATAAACAATAGACTATACATAATAATGATTCATCTTCTTTTTTTTTCTTTTGAGCAAAAAAAACAAAAACAAACAAACAAACAAAAAATGAAAATATAACAATAATCTCTTATGATGATAATCAACATTATATTAGGCTGGCAAGACCAAGACACATCGCCTAAGCCATGCTGTTTTTAAGTAAATATATATATATATATACAGCAAAAACAGAGTTTGAGAGCGACCACTGTCACACAATGAAAAAAACAAACAAACAAATAATCTAACTACAGAATAATAGAGCAAAAAAAAAACAGAAAAAGAAAACAAACAAAATATATAATGTTAATTGTCATAATGTGATATACCATTGGAATTTGATGTTGATGATGTTAATAACGGACCCAAATCAGAACTTTTACTCAAATATTTTTCAAGTTTTGTTATTATATGTTTACCATATGTAAATTTACGAAGAGATTGTATATGTGGGCGAACTTTTTGTAATAAAACTTTTCGTTGATTTGGTTCGGCTACATCAATCATCTAGTTTGTAAAAAAAAAATATTAAAATAATTCGTTTTACTGAAAAAAAAAAAGATTTTCTTTTTCTAAATCATTAAACGAATTCTAATACAATAGAATAGATTTTATTGTAAACGAGAAGTATATTAATATTTGAATGAAAGAATAAAACAAAATATGGTAAAATATAAATTAATATTATTTAAAGTATCAAGAACAATTACACACTAGTAAAGTAAAGGATTTATATTTGTACGAAATTTTGATAAGCATCTTTTTTTCCTAAAAGGAAAATACTAACGTTAGTGGTATATATCAAAAATTCAGTGTCTTGTTATTCCTAAGTTTTGTTATATACTTTTTCAAAATGTGATTGTTCTTAGTACTTAACTATTCCATGTTGATCAATTAGTTTGTTATAGAATAAAAAGTAGCTTACTTTTTGAACAACATAATTAGCAAATTGATCTTTCATCATTGTTAATAAAGCACTGTTAGGTCTAAAGAAAATTTTCATAATAAAATTTTTTATAAATCTATGTTTTTTTACCCATCACCAAATGAAACAACTTCATCAATAAGCTGTCTTTTCTCATCTCTTGATGCATAAGTAACACATTTTTCCACAACATTGCTACAAAAAATTTGAAAAAAAAAATTTGCTTTTTTCAAAAATAATATATTTTTTTTTAATTAACCTTGCAAATTTATGTTGTGACAACTGAAGTACACGACCAGTAATTGCACTAATAATTCTACTACGATCTTCGACTTTTCCATGTTCTAATACATGTTGGATAACATAATTTCCTTAACAAAAGAATTCAAATATTTTATTTTCGAAAAAAAAAGAGAAAACGTTTTGCTTTTTATTTACCATATTGATCTTGAACAAGTTTATCCAATTCATTATGTAAAATATCAAGTATTGGCCGTGTTTGTGCTTCTTTACAATTTTCAAGTATACGTTGTATAACTCGACAACCATATGGATGTGCTGAAAGTGTATATACTTGTCTTGTAACATCACGTATAATAAATTCAACACTTTCACTTGAACAACATTCAATACATTTTTGTATAACATGATTACCATTTTGATCTTCAATACATTTAACAATATTACCGTCTAATTCTCTTGCTATTTGTATTTGAAATTCTGATGGTAAACTTTCAACAGCTTTTTGTATAACACGACAACCATACATTTGTAATGCAAGTGATAATACATTACCACGTATACGTTGTGCTAAATATGCTTTATGTTCAACTGTACCAAATTCAAAAAATTTCTAGAAATAAATGTTTTTTAGGTTTTTGTTTTTGAAAAATATAAATAAAAGTTTATTTTTTCTTACTTGAATAACATAATTTCCAAAAACATCAGTCATTAATTGTGCTGCATTAGGAAGAATTTCTTTAAAAACCATATCTTTTTCTGCATTTGTTGCACGTTCAAGTTTTTGTTGAATAAATCTTGAACCATGTTGATCCATTGAAAATTCCGCAAAATGATTAATTACATCACGTAATTGTAAATTTGGCATACGACTATTACGAAAATCATCTAATAATTTACTTCGAATTATATTCGAATCACGACCAGAATTATTTCCATTACCATTTAAAATATTATTATTAGTATTACCATTTCCACCAAATACATTTGGAGGATAAAAACTTGGCATTGTTCCACTTATACTACCAACACTACGACGTCCCATATACACATCATTACCATTAAGAATTTGTTGTTGTGAACCACTTGTTTGTTGTCCTTGTGGTGGAAAAAATCTTGTATTAAATAATCCATCAAATGTTGCAGTATTTGAAGATGGTGGAGGAGTCATTGAAGTTATTAAACTATTATAAGCAGGTGATGGTGGTAAACCACTAATTTGACCATGAAATAATGGTGTTTGTTGTTGTTGTTGTTGTTGACCTTGTTTAGATAAACGAGGATCACCAGGAAAACGTGAAAAATCAGCTATTGGACCATCACGTCGTTGATTGGGAACAGTGTATACATCTGTAAAATGAATAATAAAAATGAATATTTTAGATATATTCCTAAAGAATAAACTTCATTTTCTATTTCATTGGATCTATTCAACTTGAAAATTTATAAAAGAAATGAAACAAAAATAGATTATAATACGCTAAAGTATTCGATCTATTCGATAGAAAAATATACAAGTTATTATGAAATGAATTCTAATATACTATTTTAATAAAATAATAATTACTATGAAATTTAATCAATTATAAAGAAGGTAATCTATCAATGCATTTATCTTATCAGTTAATATTTAATTTAATTATTTCTTTTTAAAAATATAAAAAGACATTGTTATAAACATACCGTTAAATGAACTTGAAAGTGAACTAGCAACTGGACTACCATAAAGACCACTTTGATTATTTGTATTAACTAAAATAAAACATATAAATGATTAAATATTTTTTTTTTTGTTAAATTTACTTGGAATTGGTACTTGTGGATACATTCGAAGTCCAGGTGAACCAGCTGGTTGTCTTGAATTTTGCATCATTAAATTTGGATCAAGAAATGTTGGTGAAGCAGCGGCAAAAAATGGAAAATTAACTTATAAAAATATAAAAATAATTAAATTTGAATTCTTTTTTTTCTTTTCATTTTTACCTGGTGTTTGTGCAGCACGTGACATATTAATATATTGTGTTTGTTGTTGATTTGATTGTGATGTACCTAATAAATCCGTTGAATTTGATGGTGTTAATGGTCGATTATTATTTGTTTTAGATTGTGGTGATTGTTGTTCATTATTTAATGTTTGTTGTTGTGCTAACATTGTTTGTGGTGGTGGTGCTGGAAACATAACAGCAGTTGGTAATGCTGACCAATATGGTTGTTGAAATGATGGAAGTGTTGCTGGTGATTGATGAAAATTACCCAATGATTGTAAATAATTATCTGCATTACTATTAATTATATATTGATTTGATGATGAACCATATGGTGTTTGTTGATTAGCTGTTTGTTGTTGCGCAGCTAGAGTTTGTGAAAGCCATGGCATTAATGATGATTGAGCTAAATGAGGATCTTGTTGTGTTGTACCTGATGCTTGAGGATTAAAAGCAGATATTATTGATTGACTTTCATAACTAAAAATAATATCAATAAAAAATTCTTAATTAAATAAATAAAAATAAAAATGAAATTTTACTGACGATTGTGGTTGAATTAATGTATAATCAAATTGTTGAAAATTTGTTGTACGTGGATCCATTTCATAATGTGCTGCTTGTTGATGTTGCATCATTTGATATTGTGCTTGATAACTAAAAGAAAAATAAAATTTTCTTTTCTTATTGTTTTTTTTTATTATATATATATTAATTTACGCTTGTTGTTGTTGTTGTTGTTGTTGTTGTTGATAAAGTAACATTTGTTGTTGATTATTTGTTTGCATTCGTTGAAATGGTATTGGTACAGATGCTGTTGGTATACCATTAATAATTGAATGTGTTGATGGAATTCCGCTATCATTTGTATCATCATTAGGACCAATTGTATCATTTGATGAAAGATTTTCATTTGTATTACCATTTGTTAAATCATTATTAATATGACCAGGTGATGAACGTGGTGATTGTCTATGACTTGAACTTGTTAATACACTATCACCTGCTGTTTCATCAGATTTACCATCATCAACATGAAAATCATTTGTATTATCAATTGTTTTTTTATCATTATCACTGTCAGTCTAAAATGATATCATTGTACTTTTTCTCTCATTAATAATAAGAAAATGTTGTTGATATCATATTGTTGAAATATGAAGGTAAATATTTATATATTATTAATGTCATTGTTGATACCGAGATAGAAGGTTATATAACAAATTCAATATCAAGAAACTATTTGTTTATTCGGATTTAAAAATTTAGAAATTAATCGAACTATCTTAATCAAAATTTCAAAATATTGACTACCATATGCATATATTTTAAATTCGTTCTACTTTTTTTTTAGGAGAAAATTAATAAAGTTAAATTTCATAACTTACATAAATTTTCATATTTTGTAAACGTTGTGAAACATCTTTAATTGTATTGTCCTTAACACGAGGTGAATTATCACCTTCTAATATATTAATACACATATTAACACCTAGATTAGCTGGATCCGTTGATTTTGGTGAAAAAACAGCACTATGTGGATCAGCATAACCTGATGTTATATCCGATGATCGATTCGGCATATTAATCGGTTGTGAAACTGAATGAGCAGAACGTTCTAAACAAACAAAAAAAAAAACGTTAAAAATTTTAATAGTTTATTTTTCTTTATTTCTAATGTACCATTTGAATTATAATCTGTGCTACTTTGTGATGACCACATATCAAAAAGCGTATAAGAATAACTATAGAAAAAATGTAAATAGATAATTTATAATTTTAATAAAATGAAATTTTACATACCGTACTTATGTAGAAAGTATGAAACAAAAAAAAACTGATTGACCAGAAATACAAAAAAAAAAATGTTCAAAATAATCAGCCGGGGTTTGTTAGTTGAAATTGATGAATATATAATGGTCACTTTTTGGTTTTTTTTAACATAGGTACAAAACGTCGAAATAAATCAAGACACGAAAAGGGAATAGATAGACAAGGCCTATGTACACTATGAACAATAGAAAAAACAGGGATAATAACGACGGCGACCACGCGCGACAATTTCCTTTTATAAAATACACACGAATAAAGAATAATAAACAATAACCAAAAAATCGTAAATAATCAACATATCAATAGAAACATAATGCGTACTTTTCTTACGTTCTTTGTATGTTTGACCGCCATGAGATTGTTTTTTTTCCTTCGATAGAATTTAGATAGTCTTTTACAATTATTTGAAGATATATATACTGATTAATTATTGATGAATGTTTTATTTATTAAATTAGTGATAATGAAAAGTCTTGAATAGTTAGAAAAGTTTTAATAATTGAAACGAAAGAGGTCGCTGTTGAATAGAATGAACTAAAATTTTAGATATCAATAATCGCAAAATAACTTAATTGATTTCAATTAATTATATAATCAAAAATATTACTGAAATTATTTATCTATCAATCTGATGAACTTTTAATATCTCTAAAATCTTATAATTGATTTATGAAAAGAATTCATTTCTTCACAACAATTTTCGTCAAGAGATAACAAAACTAATTGAATCAATATTTAACAAAAAAAAAATTTAAATTAAAAACTTATCCTAATATGACTAATATTTTGAATGTTATATAAACAAGAATTATATTTATGTTACCTTACGTACACTTTTGTATAGTCTATATTAAGAAAATATATCGTATTCTATACCTTACGTACAATAAAAATTACGCTCAAATGGACGTGAATCATATCGTATTACTTGCTCTTATTTTCTTTCTTCTGCATCCTTAATCATTCATCAGTTGACTATCATCCTACGCAATTCACATACCAAAACGGTTTCATTCTACATGCATGGGCTGATGGAATGTATGTAGATCATTGCTCATACTTGATTCATGCATGTTATTGTATTAAAAATATCTCCTGATAAAAAAAAATGATTGTAAGATTATCTTTGGTTAGTTAATACGTCATGTTTAGTTTTCAATATACTATAATGTATCGATTTAATATGTACAAAAATAAAAATTTTTGTCAGATATTATTATTGAATCATTTTTTCAACAATAAAATTTAATATAGAATATTTATTATTTAACAATAAAAATTAAAACATTAGAAAAAAAAATATTTTCTTGATTTTTTTCATTAAAATAAATAAGAAAAAAAATGAAAGAAAAACTTATAATGGTTCCATATAACCTTGATATAGACTCCATTTTTTAAAAAGACGTGGTTCGTTTTCATTATTGAAAAAAAACTTTAATGCTGTTATTTGTAATGCATATGCTGGTAGATTACGTAATAATAAAATAACAACACCGAGTTCTTTATGACATGTTATATTCGGACAAATAAATTTTGCTAAAAATATTTAATATTCAAATATAATTTTAATAAAATAGAATATTAATTACCTCCAGCTGTTTTTGGTGGTTTAACAAGTTGTTCAAATGCTGGATCAATACAAACAACTGTCGTACCTTGAAGTCGTAAACTTGAACCTTCACAAAGATATGTATCACAAAAACGACAATGAATTTGTTTTGCTGCTGCTTGATTTGTTTGAGAAGTACTTGATTGAATTTGTTGATTATCATTTTTACATAGATGTTGTATTATATCATCCTACAAAATAAATAAAATATTTAAAGAATAGATAAATATTTAAATCATACTTGTTCTTTTTGTACAAGTTCTCGAAATTCTCTAACTCCTCTTTGACGCCATTCATCAATTGCTTGTTTCATTTCATTTTCTTTTTGTCGATTTTCTATTTCACGTTGATAATTTATAGATACTTCAATATAATATTAATTATCAATATATGAAATAATAAATCAATAGACTTACATGCTTCTGTAATTAGAAAACATTTACTTTGAGCAGCTCGAGCTCGTCCACGACTTTGTACAGTACCAATTTCATTCGATACAAATTCATAACGAATTACATAAGAACACTCAGCTACATCTAATCCTTCTTGAGCAACATCTACAATCATATATATGTAAATAATAATTAGATATTTTCGATAAGATTTTTTTTAGCTTACCAGTTGCAACAAGTAAACTTTTTATGCCTGAAATGTAATACATAATATAGAATACGATGTCATATGAAATATAATTTTACCCTTTCGAAATTCATTCAAAACTGTTGCTTGTTGAGTACCTGGTAAGCAAAGATCATCAGCTGAACCTTGTCCAGTTAAATGTCCCACAGCTATTTGATGTCTAATCAATTCTGGTCGCTTGTTAAGAAATTCTTCAAGTGCAATTGTATGAAATTTTGTACGTACAAGTACTAAACCTATAAGATACAATTAAAAATTCATTGATTTCTATATTTTTACAATAGAATAAACACTAGTTTTAGTATCAAAGTGATGTGTAACTTTGATCAAAACATTTCATAGTACAAAAATAATTCATCAACTAAATTTTTAACTATGATGCTGAAACTTGAAAGGAATAATTGTGTGCAATAATATGTTTTTTTCATTCTGTTGGTTCCATTATAGTTATGTCAACTAATCATTTGTTTTAAGGCTATCTTTAAAAAGATTTATTATGATGAGAATCTTTTTACATGCACTTTTAAACTAATTCATAAAATGTATACAATATATTTTTCATTATATTACCTCGAGAAGTAGGCGTATGCAGATCAATAATCAAATTAACAAGTTTTTCTAATTTAGTTGAAACTAAACCTGATGAATAATTTGCAACACATTTACGAAATTCTTCTAATCGTTTTTGGCAAAATGTATCGAATGATGTAGGATTACTTGGTTTCGATTCTTGTAAACCTTCTTCAAGCCGTTGCATACATTGATAAAGTGGTAAATCATCATAAAATAAAAGAAAACGCTAAATAAATAAATAAATAAATAAATATATAAAATTAAAAAAAAAAATTTATACATTAAATTTTCGTAGATAATCACAACCAATAACTGCATCACGATCATTTACTGTACATGCATTTTGATGTTCTTTAACAAGGAAATTATCTAGCTTTTGAATATCCATTGCAGTAATATCAAAAGCAAGACGATTAGCAATTGGCTTCATAACATCATCTTTAAGTTTTAAAATAATTGGATCATGTTCTTCTTTTGGAACACTTATAATAGTATCAGCTAATGGTGTATTTGTTGTACTACGAAGTTCATCTTCTTCAGAACCTCGTTTGATAGCACATATATCAAAACAATCAAGATTAGCACATAAATGAACAAGATGATTAAATGCATTCTTTTTATTTGTTCCAACACTTGCTGTTCTAAAAAAAAAAAAAGTAAAAGTAAAAGATAAAAATTTTTTATCAAAACAGAAAAAAAAATATTTGATTTTTTTTCATACAAGGCAATTATTTGTGGTACAGAACAATAAGATGATTTTAAACGATGATATTGACGCATCATAGAATTTATTGGATGATTATCATAACAATGATGACATTCTTAAATATAATGAAAAGAAATTTTTGTTTTCTTATATGTTCTTCAATTTTAATCTTACCATCAATCATGATTAAATCAAATTTAGTTAAATCAGCATATTTTGCTTCAACAAAATTAGCAAATTTTTGTACTGTAAAAAAGAAAATATCGAATTGTTGAAAGAGATCTTTAAATCTAAATAATAGAAAATATTTGTTTTTTTGTTGTACGTATGTATATATTTTATATTTTTATTTACTTTTCTCCAGTTTGATTATCAATTGGCTTAAGTATTGAATCAGGTTGATCGATAAAAACTTTTTTAAATGCTGTACATTGCTGATCAACTAAGGCTTTAATTGGAACGAGAAAAACAGCTTTAAATCTTCTTGATTCATTTATAGATGATGCTGATGAAGATTGTGAAGAATTTTCAAAATTTTGAAGTGAACGAATATAAAAAAACTTAGCAACCATTCCAGCAACCTAAAAAAAAACACGCTGTTCATTAATTTATTTATACTAATATAATAACAAAAGATTATTTATTTAATCAAAAAATTTGTTCTTAATGTATTAATTTAATTTAGAAATAAAGATTCTTACAAATGTTTTTCCAGCACCAGTTTGAAGACAAACAAGTGAATTTTCTTTTTTTAATCCAGCTCGTATCATTCGTATTTGATAAGGTCGTGGAGTAAAATTAAGACGAAGTAACTGTTTAACACGTTCTGGCTTACTATTAATAATATCATTTGAAGTAATATTCTCATGTTTAGACCAATCATATATTTCTGATTCTATCCAAATTGGTTTTTTATCATTATTTATTATTGATTTATTATTTTCAATTGATACATTTGTTCTAGTTCCTTTTGATATAGCATTATTAAGATGAAGTCTTGCTGTTTGAATAAGATTTTCGAATTCTTTTTCAGTTAAATAAGTTTTAATTTGTTCGAGAACTTCTAGTTCTTTTGGAGATAAATAATCTAAATTTATATTTAATTGTTTTTTAGATGGATAATGTGTTTCTTCATGTTTATTATAACATGAATCACATTGATCTTTAGAACATTTTGAACATGGTTTTACTATTGTAAATTCTTTACATGTTTTACATTGATTAACATCAGTAAATGATGATAAAAGACGTGAAATAAAATGATTTGGTTGTAAATATGTATAATTTTCAATTTGATAATCTCCAAGAGATTGATTACAAGATGGACAACGAGCATTTGTACGATGATTTCGAAGAATAGCTTAATTAAAAAAAAAAAAAAAAGAAAAATTTTAAATAGATTGATTTATTAAATATATTCATTTTACTTTCAAGACAATCTCGACAAATAGCATGTTTACATTTTAATTCAAGAGGCTTATTCAAACGACATTCGCATTTTGGACAGCGAAAATTTTGATATATTTGGGATTGATCATTCATCTGAAAAAGAAAAAAAATGGTTGCAGAAATGTATTTTTATTAAAAAAATGTGATAAATAAAAAGCTATGTTAAAATGTTTGACATGATTAAAAAGAAAAAATAAAAAAATGTTTATTCAGGTTTTTTTGTTTTAAAATCAAGATATTTTCGATAACCATACATATCTTTTTCAATATCTTCTTTACGAATATTTCGTTTATGATAAAATACTTCAGCAATTTCACTTGATAATGGATCATATTTTGATTGAGCAACAGCTCGAACATAACCATCAACAATATAATATGCAACAAATTTAAAATCACCTTCAAGATCACCATGAATTATAACATTTTCTGGATCACGAGTATAACCTGCATAACGAATTGTTGTTTTATTATTTTGTGTTGTCCAATAGATTGGTACAGTATAGAAATCATTTTTTAATGGACGTGAACCACCTTTAGTTTGACCAAGATAATGATGTAAAATTGTATCAGCTAGATTTAATAAATAAATGTAATGAAAATATAGATTAACTTCTATTCTTTTGCTTCAATTAGAAAAAAGATGCTTTTCAATTTATAATGAATCTACTCCTACGAATAGTTTTAATCATAAAGATCTTATCTTTAATTAGAGTTGAATATAGATACATTCTCCTTTTTTTACCTCTGGATCAATGTCGAAAGTTTTTAGTGCTTGATAGAGAAGCATTTGTATAAATTTATGCAAATCAAACAAAGAAGAAACATTTCAAATTCTGATTATTATTTCTCTGTTTTTTTAGGAAATTATTCATATAATCTCAAGAATGACTAACAGATGTTTTATAATGAATAGAAGGATGAATCTAAATGAAAAACATCTTCCATTCTATGTTCATCCTGATTCCAGATAGAGATTTATGCCTGGCATAATATCAAAAGAGAGAGAAAGCAAACTTCAGCAATCTCGTTATGAATATTGTCAGTCATTAACAATTCTGTTGATTACCTGAAAATAACTACATTTACTTTTTCAACTGCATCTCTAGCATCCTGTGACATTAACTATTTATGTTTAAGGTTATATTCCAGCATGAATAGATAATCACTTATAGTTAGAGTATATTACTCGATTCTGTCTATAACTTTAAAATCATAACATGTAAAATACGAAAAGTCAAAATTGAAATGATAAGAGTAGTAACTCAAATGTCTAATATATAATTTTGTTTAATCTTAGATCTTTTTTATCAATAATTAGTAAAAAAAAATTTATTCCTACCAGCTTGATGACCAGTTGAACATGCCATTTGCCAATGTTGACAATTAGTTTCATCTAAATTAAATACTCTTAATGGATATTTACTAATATCTCCAACAGCTAAAACATGATCAACAGATGTTTCAAGACGATCATTAACTTTAATAAATTGATCTTGAGTCATTTCGATTGGTGAACCTTTATATAATTCCGTACATGTTTCACTGCCAATAGCTACAATAACTATATCACATGGAATTGATTCACCTGTTTCTAATTGTACAAATTTAACAATATTGCTTTCACCCTAAATATTTAAAATAAAATAAAATAAAATATATATATAATTAAAAATATAATAAATATTATTAACTGTTATTTCTGTAACATTTGCTTCAGGATAAAATTTAGCTCCATTTTTTTCATGAACTTTTTGTAAAGCTCGAGCAATTTTCTCACCAAAAATACCTAAAATATAATAATATTAAATTTCTTTTTTTTTAAATAAATATTAATTGTTTATCTTACGAATCATAGGAGCTTTTAAAAGCATAACTAGTGAAACATTTTTCTTTTCAGCATCTTCCTGTTTTCCATCGGGACCAGCTAAACCTGTTGTTAACCATCCACATAATTCCAATGCAATAAATGAATCACCAATAATAACAATATTTTTTGTTTCAGGTGATTTAACTTTATCTATTTAATCAAATAATTTGTATAAGAAAATAAAAAGAATACTATATATTTATTTTAATTTTCTATAAAACTTACTGACAAGGTTATTGGCATCTTCCATTGATCTTAAATAAAATATATTTCGAAGATCACCACCAGGTATTGATGATGGTAATTTTCGTGGTCGTAAACCAGTTGCTAATACTAAATAATCATATTGTTCGGATTTCATTTGTTTACCCAATGTTTGATATGTTACACTCTTTGAATTCCAATTAATATTAGTCACTGTAGTATCAAGCATTAAATCAATTTTAGCTTTTTTAAAATAAGGATGATCACGAAGAAGTAATTCTTGAGGTTTTTTTAATGGTTGTTTTGATAATTGAACCTAAATATTTATCAAATCATTTTTTTATTTAATCTACAAATTAAATAACTTACACGATCATAAGGTAATGTTCCTTCACGTGTAAACAAAAGTATACGACCACGAAAACCATTTTGACGAAGCATATCAGCACATGTAAAGCCACCTGAAATAGCATAATAATATATTATTATAGAAAAACATATAGTAAAATATTTTCATAACTTGAGAAAGATAGTAGTTCGAAATTTGGAAGAAGTAAAATTCTGCTAAACTCCTCACTACAAATTGATTAATCTGGCCAGTTTGTATTATAGATTTTGACGAAAATTTTCTTAAAAAAGTTACTCAATTAGGTATGAATTTCAAAATAGCCAATTGATAGTGAAGACACTACTTTGTCAGTCTACACAAGACTAACCTCTGTAGTGTATTTCGTTCAGAAGTTATAAGCATCTTGCTCACCACACCAAAAGCTATATAGTTGCTGTATTATGAAAATCATGCTCGGATGACCTAGAAGCATATTGAAACTAAAAACAAATATCATCATTCGATTCAGTATAGTTGAATGCCTCAAACTAAATATAGTTTAGATTAGCCAGTGATCAGCTGACTGAGTTTTTAAGACTTTCAATAAGATGCTTATGACTTCTAAAGGAAATAAAACTGGAAGAGTCAGTCTTGTATAAATCGACAGTGAAATATCTCCACTATCGATTGGTTATATTGAAACATACAGTTGATTGCGAAATATTTTTTTAAAAATTCTTGGACAAAATCTACAGTCAGAATTAATCAGTTTGACTAATCCATAGTTAAAATAGTTTAACATTTTTATTTTTTCTACATTTCATGCTGCTTTCATTTTCGAAATATTCAAAAAATATCGAGATGCATTAAGTGAAATTCTATTTCTTGTTTTAATCTTCAAATTAAATGTAACATTCGTATTTTCAATAGAATATTTATTTTCATTATGAACAAAAATTCTTAGATAATATTTACCAGCTCCAGCACCAATAATAGCTACGACAGGTTTAGCTTCCACTTCAAGATCATCAGGTATTTTTGAACGTTCTATTTTTTCGAGATCTTGTTTACGTGCAACCAAAATAACTTGATCATCAACAACTTCGACATTATATTCTAATTAAAAGTAACATATCTAAGATTTAAAATAAAAATAAATCAACATAAAACATACTTGGTAAATTACCATGACCAGGATGATCTTCAATATCACCAGTATCAACACGATAGCATGCACCATGTGCAAAACAACGAAGACGATTATTAATTAAAACACCTATTTAATTACTCATAATTTAATGTATTATATTTAAATAAAAATAAGAATTCTATTCAAACCTTTTGATAATGGTAATTTATAATGGCAACATTTATTTAAATAAGCATGAAATTTATTATCCTGTTTAATAAGTAATATGTTTGTATTGATAAGTGATGATTTTATTTCGAATTCTTTCATTTGTCCATTTTGTAATTCATCAACTTTACATAATTGATGACGAATTTGTTCGTTTGATGGTGCAGAAGAAGTATTATCATTATCACCACCTGTAATTGTTGTCAAAATTGATTTAATTGTATCCATTCTTTTTGAAGTAGAATGATATTTCTGAAATTGAAATAATGAAGAACGTATGGAATACTGAATAGATAATCTTGATATTAAAAACATCTGGAGTTAAAAGACATAACATAATAACTATAAATTTTTTTAAACGATCAAAATCTTGAATTTTGGTAAAATACGTTTAGATCATAAAATCGAAGATTAAAATTAAAAACTCATTATCAATAAAATTCTCTATTTAATAGAAAATATAATTTTGCATTAACAGAATCTTTTAATTCCCAGAAAAAATATTTTTACCCAGTAATAATTTTAAAATAATACAGATATTTTGACTAATTTATATTAATTCAAAGAAATACCTGAAAATAAATAAACCGTTTGATCCCTCTTAAAGTATTGTTTTTTTATTATCAACCTATATAATTGTATGATACGTATTTCATGAAGAAAGCGCAATACAATGATTTCGTAGCTATACTTTTATAAAATCAAGCACAATATGCTATATATATATATATAGAAACAAACAGAAAAAGAAAAATAATGATTAGTTTGTTCGCAGTAGTGAATGAGTATATAAATGATAGATGGCGTCCTACTGTCTTGCATTTATTTTAATAAAAATATAGATTTTTATTAGAATGCATTTAATAAATTAATATAATTGATAAGAAGTGATTGATTTTTTGGTATGTATTTCTAGATCAATCTATTTTATGATTTCTAAAATTACATTCAAGTAAAAAGTACTAAATAAGTCGTATATAAAAATAAAGAGATGATATTTCTAGTTTTCATCATAATACCTTATTCTTTAAATTTTCATCATAATACCTTATTCTTTAAATTTTCATAGCACCAATATAAAATAATGATAAAGAAATAAAAAGTTTAAAAACAAAAGAATTTTTTTGGTAAAATTTAATATAGTTTACAAATATTAAAATAAGCAAGATCTATAATTCCTTATCCCATTCGAATCACTTTCACTTGATAAGAGAAAACTAAATACTATAAAAATTTATTCTCATTGAAATATCTCATATTTTCTTACTGAAATATGCAAAGTAAAGATATCTGCCTGTTTGAGATGAGGACCTTTATACAGATATATACAGATCATTTCAAAAGTCATGATTACTTATTAAATGTATACAATATCATTCCTAATCAAGCTTAATTCTAAAATGTTTTTTATATCTAGCCGTATGTAGAGTGCATAGTTCTTAGAATATACTAAAATTTTCAGCGCAAACGAATGTGTTTCTCTCAAGGTAATCAATCAACAAGTTAACTGAATTTCCAAATCCACTTATTCTCTTTTGTTTGCAAGTTAATATTCAGACAGGCAAACGTTACTTCTTATGACTACAATATAAAAATTTGGTGTATTTTTCAATGTCAGAAAACAATATGCATCGTTCTTTATATCTTAATTCCAAATCTTAATGTCATTATGAGAACTAAATTATTAAAGGCTCCTACTATAACTTTTCACTGTTCATTTTGTTATGCTCCTTTAAAATGCATGCAACGACTGACCGATTTTTTAATAGCAGTAAGTATCATAATATCATTCGGTGCTGTTCTATCATTAATTTCAGAAGTTTTCGTTGTGTTCGAAACAATATAGTTTTTAAAAAAGTCAATAATCAATTGATCTTTTTCAACAATATCTAATAACAATAGCAATCGAAATAATATATAAAAGAAAACGTTGTATATTGTTTTCTGACAATAAAAAATTACTAAATTTTTACACTATAGTTATAAATAATAACATTTAAAGAATATCTATGAATTTTATCTTACAATGATTCTTCTTATGTAAAGTAGAATTCATTCAATAATAAGGTACTCTTAATGAAATCTACATAGAATTTCCATAGGAAGTGATGATATATTATTAATGACATTTTTCATACTTTTCTTGACATAGAAGGCTACAGTTTCTATCACATATATATGTATCTGATCAAGACCGTCCATTTTCCAAAATTTCAACAATCTATTTAGAACTAGCGATGAATTACATGATCAAAACTGAAATATACAAATGTTCGTTCTTGATTTTTTTTTAATATCCCCATTTTCTGACCTGTGATATTGCTAAGTATCTGATGAAAGAAAACTTCACAAGAATTTTTTTTTTCAGAAACATGAATTATTATATAACTCAATGTATATAACCATGCTGTTCATTATTTTCTATACCAAACTATTATTGATTTTCTAATTGTAATGATGTATCAAACATTTTCTTGCGATCATTTTCTATAATTATATGCCATACTTTTTTTTTTATTTCTCTCTATTCACATTATCAAATACTACATCGCTATCTATTAGTTTCATATATTTATAAAATAATTGTGTTACTAACCAATCGATCAATATTTCATATTATTTTAAGACATTTTAAATTAGATACAAAACATTGTATAATGAAAATATTCCAAAAATTAGGTAGGAAAATTTATATATTTCAATTTTGATTATGGATTTCATTGTTAGTTCTAAACAGACAGCTGAAAATTTGGAAAATTAAAGATTTCGGTCAGATACATATTTGTATATGACAGACATCTTAACCTTCTATGTCAAGAAAAAGTATGAAAAATGTCATTGGTAATTTGTCATCAGCACTTATGAGATGCCTTTTATTAAGTGATGACAGTAAAAATGATGGACATTATTCATATCTGTTTAAATATTGTATGAAACCGGCAATTATTTTCCAGGGTACAATATGAAACATATTATTTATAAAAAAAAAGAATTTATATTATATTTACATAAAATCATTACATTAGAATGTTTATCAGTAGTAAATAATAAATACTTTTTGTAATAACTATAAAACGTATTTAATAATTTCATACAAAAACATAAAGTGATATTAACTATTTCATATATGCTTTGTTTACATGTCATCTTTAATACAATATATAAAAGGAATATAGAACTAATTTAATATAATTTTGTTTATTTTGATGAATTTCTATTTATCATTATGATTTATGTGTATTATTAAAATCCAATTCATTGTCATCCTAACGATAAATATCATTCAAAATAAATTTATAAAATTTTATTAAAAATAGAATTTTTAATATTTGTGTAAAAAGACAAAAAAGAAGAAAGTTTGTGCAAAAATAAATCTAACATAAATATATCACTTTTCTTCAGTAATTTCATCTGCATCTGGTAGACATTGTGTCCATTCAATAAGTTCATCAACTTCATCTTTTTTTATATAATTATCTTGTATTTGTTGAATATTATTTTGATAATTTGGTACAATATCAATACGACTATTTACTTCTGTAACAACAAGTGCTCGTTGATTATTTTCTGCAAAACTCATTTGTGATACTTGATTAAATTTTGGTCCACGTTCATCACTTGTTAATTTTCCATATTTAAGTCTTTCAAATTGTAATGCACGATCATCAAGTTGTCGAGCTAGAAAATAATCAAAATAAATCTATATATATATATGTTTAATTATTAAAAAAACATATTATACCAAGTTCATTTGCATTTAAAGCAAGATGCTGTGCTTGTAATTTTGGTCGTAAACTTAATTCATTAAGTAATGGATTTTCTTCAGTTATATTTGCTTTTGATGTTGCTATACCTTTCCATGTATTAAGATAATCTTCAAATGAAATTCGTTGATTTAATGAGAAAGTTGGATGTTGTCGTCGTGCACCAATACCAGGTGTACGTAAACGTGCTCGATTAGCTATAAAAATAAATAAACAAATTAAATTTTAATAATAATTATTTCGTTTTCTTTTTTTTTGTTTTTATTAATATTTTTACCATCTTTTCTTTTAGGTAAAATAATTTCTGTTCGATGAATATTTGTTTTTTCATCATTAATTATATCCATTAATTGTTGACTTTTCATTATTGAATCATCAATTATAACTTGATAATCATTTGGACGGTATTTAAGCATACGCATAGCATCAGAATTAATAATTGTTTTTTGATTTGGCATAACAAATACATTGGTTAATTCATCAAATAATGATCGTAATGTAAAACGTGAACTCCATTTTTCACTTGTTGATAAACTAACTCGACCAGTTATTGGATCAACATTTGGATGATATGGAATATGTATAGGATCAAATTGAAGTATTGGTGGTTGAACATTAAATGTATCATAAAATGAACAAAATATTCGAAATATACAACCATACCACATGGAGTTTTTTACTGGACGGAAAAATAATGTTAAATCAAAACAATTATCATCAACGATAGGATCAATATCAATGCCTTCTACTGGATTGTTATCAAGTAAATACAGATCACGTTTTATCAATAAATATGCACGAGAATGCATGATATAAATTATACTAAAACAGATTAAAATTCAAAAATTTTGTTTATCTTAAACAAAAGGAACGAGCATGTATTAAAAAAGTAAAAGAATAATTCAAATTTAATTAATTATTAATTGTATTTGTTGTTTGTTACTAACTATTTGAAAATGATTTATCTTGATTGATATTTCAAAAAATAAAATCTTGATTTGTAGTATAAGACATCATGTATGGTTTCAATTGTTGCTCTAAATAAATGCCAAACAAGAATTCTACTCCGATAAGAATGGTTTGTAAAAATACCAATCAAAAAATGGCTCCACCTCTGTTTTAACAGACATATAAACAAACCAATCGTCCTATAGCTTACGGCTAACAGAATATCCTGCTACTGTTTGCCGGTTGTTATTTAAGAAAGAGAAGGACAGAGAGAAATCATGTTCTTTGTCTTCTTTTCTTGTATGGAAGCAGACATACATTTCTTGGTTTTCAATTCTTTTCGTATATTTTCTTTCTCTTTATCACTTGATATATCAAATAATTTTTGATTTATTTATAAATGTTAGTATTTTTTTTTGTATTGTAGAATTTTGCCAATCTATCATGAATTCTCTCTTTTGTTTCGTCACTTATCCTGTTAGAGACAAGAGTAAGGAGGAGAGAAAAAAAAAGATGATACAGATAAGAGATCGTATCCATATAAAGGAACAAAAGAGAGAAAGAGAAGAAGAGAGAATCGTCAAATAAAGATCGTTTACCTCTTCTCTGTATATATGGGCGATTTATATCATTGTAGCGCGTCTTGTACTAAGTTATTTTTTGCTTTCTCTCTTTCTCTAGGACTCTTCCTTCATCCATCAGTCTTATTCTTCTAATGATGTTGTGCGTATGCATACATATACATATATATACTATAGGAAACCTCGTAAGAAAATAAGAAGAGAAAGAGAACAACACGACGAGTGAAGGAAAAGATTATACCATGAGCAGACATCTAGACGCATAGGTATACAAGTCTATCGTTGCCGTCCGAAGGAGGGAAGCTTTGCGCTGCGTCGACGCGTCTTACTAGTCTAAGTACACATACAGATCGAACATCTGTCAGTACCAAAGATCATCTTAACTCCTTTCTTTTCCTCTTCTTTTTCTCGGAAGGGACGCGTTGTCGTTTTATTTGTTACTCTTTCTCTTGGTTCTTCTCTGTCCAATTCATAACGAGTTATTCGTTAATAACAAATATACAACACAACAAGAGTAGAAAATAGACTGTTCTTACTATCGTTGTTCTATTTATTATTAGAAAAAAAATATGTCATAATACTTTTCTATGATTTTATTTTTATATAGTAAATTTATTTTACTTTTATTATTTTTCTATTTCTTTTTGTTTTTCTTCTTTTTTTGTCGATCAGTAATGGTGAGAAAATCAACGACATACAAGAATATTATTCTTAGACTTGTTCGCTTTCTCATTAGAGTTATTTATCGTACTTATTGTTTTACTATCCGTGGCATTGATCGAAGACGATAGATAGAAAGAGAAGAAAAAAGAAAAAGAAAAAGAAGAATAACAACAACCAACTGTCTTATGTTTGTTACCGGTCAATCAAATTAGCGTTGTATGTTTCATTTTGTCTCTTAACCTACTTAACTTGATCATCATGAATACGCCTATAACACTTATTTTGAAAGAGCTTAGAGGTTTAGGTTTTTTTTGTTTTTTTATTATTTTTTTTTGGAGAAAGAAGAACATTGATATATATATATATATATATATATATATATATATATATCCATCATTTGTCCGTTCGCCCGATTGAACAAGACAATTAACACATGTGAATACAATGTTCAACTCTTACTAAACAATAATATACACACATTATATGATGTATACATGCATGTACACCTCAGGCATCTTTATACCTGTCCTTCTTTTTCTTTTTTTCTTCTTGTTCTCTTAACCATTGTCGATTTATGCCTGGTATTTTATTTCATAAAACAGGCACGTACATATAGACAACATATTAAGTAACTGACATAATATAATGCAGAAATGTAAGTAAAATTTTATTTTCTAGATGTATTCTTCCATTTGTATCCTCATTTAATAAATATATAAAAAAAATAAAAATAAAACGATGAGTGCATATTATTATCAAGAAACAAATGGATACAATGGTGTATCACCCTATCAACAACAAGGTGGAGGATATTCACAACAAAATTCAGTTGATGATTATATGGTACCCGAAGAAGAATGGGAACGAGAAGCCGTACTTGATCCAGCATGGGAACGACAACAAAAAAAAGTTATTAATTATTCTTATTCATTATTATTGTTTTTTTTTGTTGGTTATTTAATTATTTGTTTTTCTTTTTAGACCTTTACTGCTTGGTGTAATTCTCATTTACGTAAAGTTGGTACATCAATCGAAAATATTGAAGAAGATTTTCAAAATGGTTTAAAACTTATGCTTTTATTAGAAGTTATTTCGAATGAACAACTTGTTAAGCCGGATCGTGGACGAATGAGGTTTGTTCAATGAAAGACAAAGAAAGAAAATGTTTTTAAAAATATATTTATTAGATTTCATAAAATTGCAAATGTAAATAAAGCACTTGATTTTATTACAAGCAAAGGTGTTAAATTAATGGTTGGTGCCGAAGGTCTGAATCAGAACAAAAAAATGAATTAATTAAATATTTCAAATATTAATTAAACAAAAAAACATATTTTTATTTTTAGAAATTGTTGATGGAAATTTAAAAATGACATTAGGAATGATCTGGACTATTATTTTACGTTTTGCTATTCAAGATATTTCAGTTGAAGGTAAAATTAAATAATTCAATATAAAGAAAATATCTAGATTTTCGTTCTTTAATATAGAAATGTCTGCTAAAGAAGGTTTATTATTATGGTGTCAACGTAAAACAGCACCATATAAGAATGTGAATGTTCAAAATTTTCATACAAGGTTTGAAATATACAATTAAAAAAAGAAATTTGTTTACATATATATATATATATATGTTATATATTAGCTTCAAAGATGGCCTTGCTTTTTGTGCACTTATTCATCGACATCGTCCTGATTTACTTGATTATAATAAATTAACCAAAGTAAGTTATATTAAATTTTAATTTGAAATAAATATACGTTATTATATCGAATAGAATATTATAAAATAGAAAAGAAAAAACATCCATTAGAGTTCTAAGTTATATACCAGATGTTTGATATTTATTAAGCTCTGGAATAGTTCTTTTGGAAATACACGAACAAAAATACAATAATTTGTACATAATTCAAGGACAACTAAGAACATCGAGTTTTTGCTGTAAAAAAAATGATGAAAACGGTAGATTAATATAGGTATATAAATTGTATCTAAAAATCTTAAGAAAACAACATTTATTTTATATTATATTTCTTGTCGAATCAGATGTGATCCATTCATAGAAACTATATATTTAGAAAGATTAAAAAAGTTCATCGATTTTGTAAATTCTTTGATAAGCTACAGACTGGTAAAAAATTAAACGTTTTTTTTATATCATTTCTTGGTAAACATATATCAGTCGGGAAATGATGCTTGTCGAAAAAAAGTGAAACGATATCAAAGTGTAATTTTCGCTATGATATAGAAGATACTTCAGTGCATATATCCATGTACAAATTGTAATATTAATAAGAGCAACCAAATGGTAAATATGATGGGTTGCTGAAACACCACTTTGATCTTAAAAAGAAGGACAGAATACTCTTTCGTAGTCCCTAAAATATTCCAGTTCTTCGTGTTAGAATGAAACTAGGAGTCATTTCTAGTGATAATCCAAAATTTATTTTATAGAAATGACTAAAATATCTTTTCGCCATCCTCGAAGGGAAGATACAAGCATGGATTAACAATGATTTTAAAGATTTTTAAAAATTTTGAAGAAAATAATCACAACATATCTTACCTATGTTAAATATAAAATCTCAACAAAATTTTATCTATTGATTGACTCATCAGCCTAAAAGAGTTGAATAGAGATATGAAATCTAAGTACCTAATGTTCTTTCAACATGACCTTTCTCTTAGATCAGATTATAACAAACAAAGACTAGTAATTCAAAATTAGAATCAACGAGTCCATATTGTAAAAATAAAATGAGCATTAACATTTCCGATAAGATTCTGTGTAAAAACCATACAGCATTCCGACAATGGTTCATTTTTCAAAAGCGAATTCATGATAGATAAATTTTCAACTTTCTATAGGCAAAATAAACAAATGATAATTGTTTCAACATAAATTTAACCATGCTATTGTCTATCTACATAAACTATTGCTATAATGAATTCAACAGTAATTCTGCTGGATTAATTATCAGGGATTAAACAATTAAGTCAATATACACATACTTTAATCAATTGAATCTTTTCAAAAGATAGATCTTTGTTAATTGTAAACTGTTGTATATGAATTAATTTCTTTTTTTTTTGTTTGATTTTTAGGATGATCCTTTAACAAATCTTAATCTTGCATTTGATATTGCTGAAAAGCATTTGGATATTCCAAAAATGCTTGATGCCGAAGGTAAGTGTTTTTATCTATATATAATATAAAATTTCAAGCAAATCAATTAAAAACAAAATAGATATGGTCAATACTGTCAGACCAGATGAAAAATCTGTTATGACTTATGTCAGCGCTTATTATCATGCATTTGCTGGCGTTTATAAGGTTTTGAAAAGAAAATTTTTATTTGCAGTGAGCATGAATTTTGCCTATATATTTTTATTTTCTAAAAAAAAGAATATATCCTGCATGAATTTGATGTGTGTGTATGTATTTTGTAGAAATCAATAACAGCATAAAAGCCGATGAAAAAGTTGTTATGACATATGTATCATCATATTATCATGCTTTTTCTACAACACAAAAGGTTATATAATGCATGAAAGAAAAAATTTTATATGATTTAAAATTAAATAAATATTTTTTTATGTATATATAGGCTGAACAAGCAGCTAGTCGAATATGTAAAGTATTGAGTATTAATCAAGAAAATGAACAAATGATGGCGGAATATGAACGATTAGCATCTGATTTACTTGAATGGATTAAACAAAAACGTCCATGGTTAGAAAATCGTGCTACTGATAATACACTTGAAGGTACACAAGGAAAATTAGGTGAATTTCGAGATTATTGTCGTTCACAAAAACCACCAAAATTATCACAAAAAGCAAAACTTGAAACTGATTTTAATACACTTCAAACACGTCTTCGTTTATCAAATCGACCTGCATTTACACCAACTGAAGGCAAATTAATAGCGGTAAGATAAATTAAAATTTCATTTCTATAAAAAAAAATACTTTTTTTTTTAAAGAATATTGTCGAAGCTTGGAAAGGTCTTGAATTAGCAGAAAAAGGTTTTGAAGATTGGTTATTACGTGAATTACGTCGGTAAGAATCTTATTATTATTATTTTTTTATTTTTTTGTTTTTTAAAATCTTAAATCTAGACTTGAACGTCTTGATCATTTGGCAAAAAAATTTCAACATAAATGTGACATACATGAAGAATGGTCAGATGGAAAAATTGATTTATTAAAATCAACTGATTTTAAAAAATGTTCATTAAATGATCTTCGTGCATTATCACGTAAACATTTAGCATTTGAAAGTGATTTAGCTGCACATCAAGATCGTGTTGAACAAATAGCTGCTATTGCACAAGAATTAAATGTTCTTGGTTATGATCAAATAACACAAGTTAATCAACGTTGTCAAAAAATTTGTAATGAATGGGATGAATTAGGAGATTTAACACATAAAAGACGTATAGCATTAACTGAAGCTGAAAGAATTGTTGAACGTATTGATAGTTTATTTTTGGAATATGCAAAAAAAGCTGCACCTTATTTAAATTGGCTTGATGGAGCACGAGAAGATTTAGTTGATATGTTTTTTATACATACACTTGATGAAATATGCGGTAATTAAATGAAAGAATTAAATTAATAAAATGAAATAATTAATTTAAATTTATTTTAGGTTTAATTGCAGCTCATAATCAATTTAAAGCAACGTTAGGTGAAGCTGATGCTGAATATAAAAATATAATACGTCTTGTTAATGATGCCAATCAAACATGTCAAGATAATGGTCTCGAAATAATACCTAATCCATATACAAATATTCAACCGGATGTAAGTTATTGAATGAATACGTTTTTTCTTTTTTGAAGTTATTTTATAAATTAACACAATATAAATCAAAAATTTCTAATCAATACACCAAGCCATTTTCTTTAAAAAAAGCCTTCGGTAAAAAAATGAAGTACCATGTTGATGGATTCAGATATAGGATAATAGATCACAGAAAATTTATGGTTTTATTTATATTTCTATCAAACTATCGTTATACTCGGATTCATAGAATCCAAAATCCTTTGATTAAACTCCATACAACATTATTTCTTTTGAAAAATAAGTCTCACTTTAACAGAAAATATCAAATTCGTACATTTTTTATTGTTCATTACCTGGTAACTAATCACTCTTAGATCTGAGTGAGGATAACATGAATTAGAACACGTCAAAAGAGGCTAGGAAAAGTAAGTTCCATGTATCGTAAACTTCAAAGCTGCATAAATTACAATCCGTGTTTTCTACCGTCCGTATTCTACCTAGCAATGCTGCCTACTATTTTAAAGATACGTATTATTAACATTAATTATAATGATTAGTCAACTGATGACTTTCGATAATTCAGGTGGCAACTCACCTGATCCTCCATACTTCTGGGAAGGAATAGTTTCGCTCCAAAAGAACACAGAAGTACTCAGTATCCGGAAGAGCCATTCCCAAAACAGAATAACTGTGTTCTGTTTTGGGATAGAAACTTTTGAGATAGGTCACTTTTTGTTCGAGTATTACTCTTTACCGAGCATTTCTATTACATATTATAAAACATCGACTGAGAATGCATGGATAAAATATGAATGAAAAATTCAGCTCCAAACGTGAAGTTTACGCATGAAGCTCACTTTTCCTGACCTTCAAAAGATTAGTGTATATTAATCAATTAATAAAAAAATTTTTATTTTTCAAAGGAAATTTCATCAAAATGGAATGAAGTTCAAACTCTTGTTCCACAACGTGATCAAGATTTACAAACTGAATATTTAAAACAACAACAAAATGAACGTTTTCGTCTTCAATTTGCTCAAAAAGCAAATGTTGTTGGTCCATGGATTGAACGTCAACATGAATTACTTCAACAATTAACAATTCAAGTTCATGGTACATTAGAACAACATCAAAAGAAACTTGAAGCAATGGAAACAACTGTACTTCAATATCGTCCACATATAGAAGAACTTGAAAAATATAATCAACAAATTCAAGAATGTATGATTTTTGAAAATCGTCATACACCATATACAATGGAAGTTATACGTGTTGCTTGGGAACAATTAAATACACAATTAACAAGACAAATAGCTGAAATTAAAAATCAAATATATACATTAGAAAAGAAAGGAATTAGTGAAGAACAAATGAATGAATTTCGAGCTGCTTTTGCTCATTTTGATAAGAGTCGTAGTCGTATGTATTTATATTATTTATAGAAAATACAAAAAAAAGATATTTTATTATTTAATAGGACGACTTGATCCAAAAGAATTTCGTTCATGTTTAATAGCATGTGGTTACAATATACGTGAAGATCGACAAGGTGATGTTGATTTTCAACGTATTATGGCAAATGTTGATCCAACACAAACAGGTTTTGTTACATTTGAATCATTTCTTGATTTTATGACACGTGAATGTTCGGAAGAAGATAATGTTGATCAATTAACACTTGCATTTAAAACATTAGCCGGAGACAAAGTAAATACAAACAAAAATAAATAAATAAATCTTTGAAAAAAAAAATTTCGTTTTCTTTTTTTAGCCTTTTATTACAGCTGAAATACTTAAACGAGAATTACCAGCTGAACAAGCTGAATGGTGTATGCAAAGAATGAAAACATATGCAGGTGGTGATAGTGTACCTGATGCATATGATTATAAAACATTTTCATCTGCACTTTATGGAGAATCAGATCTTTAATTAACAAACTTTATTTTCTATCAATTTCTTTTATTTTTCTTTTTTCTTTCTCCGTTTACCTCAAAAAAAAAAAATGAAATTTGGGTTCGATGATGATCATAGAAAAAACAAAAAAAAATATCATACATATATATAACAATCAAAATCAATTATCTTATCCTTTCTTTTTTTTGTCTTGTCTTGTTTTGTTTAGTTTCTTTTCTTTTTTTGTTATGTCCGTTTGTACCTTACTGAGCACCTGATATTATCTGATTTTATTTCACATATGTAAACCCAACACTAAAATACATAACAAAAGCACAAATGAATTTGAATATG
>JAJEKB010000256.1:0-73026 GCA_022393335.1 Macrotrachela quadricornifera | reverse complement strand
TAGGTTTGTTAATGAAATTATTATTCTTTGATTTTTTTTCTTTTTGTTATTTTTAAATTAGTCTTCGTGCTGTCTATGGTAAAGATCTTGTTCATAATGCTATTGATGTTTCAGCAGATGTTCAACAAGCTAAAAATGATATTCAATTAATATTTGGAGATTTAGACCGAGATGAACAAGGTGAGAAATTTTATTTATTATCATATAAAAGTTTAGAGTAATGATAGTTATTCAAAAATAAACACATTTTTTTTTTGTTTTTAATAAATTAGTTTATCTGAAGAGTAAAAGTATTGATAGTTCAATGTCTGTATCACCAGACATAAATAATGAACCTGTACAATTGGATACAGATAATAATGAAGGTGAATGTAATAAATGTTGTATTACCATGTCATATCTATTCTTTCCCTATCCATATTACCTCGCTTTTTTTTTAAATATAATATATTAATTCAATTTATTTTTATATTTAGCTTAATCTCACATGATGATGATGATGATTCAATATATTTTTTATTTTCTTGTGTTGTATGAATCTTATAAAATGATGACATTTTAATTATAATTAAATAAATAGATTGTTTATTAAGATAAAAGGATTTTTTGTTTAAACTTAAATTCTTAATTATAAGGAAAGAAAAGAAAAAAAGATTAAGAAAATGAATTTGTTAGTTTTGCTCAAATCTTAACAGAAAAAAAAGTGACAACCATGTTATCGGGTTTATACAGCTTGGAATTTTATTTTTATCTTTTCAATTAATGGTTGACAAGCAATAATAGATGAATAATAATCTGGATTGAATTCCATAGCTTGTGCAATACCATAAAGCTAAATATAAATATCTTTTCTATTGATTATTTCGAGAAGAATACAACTTACATCTTTTTCTGCATCAGCTAATGCAATAAAAACAGCTAAAAATGTATCAGCTTCATGAATATCAACTGGTGTACTCATATATTGAACCATAGCTGATCCAATAGAAATAGAATTCATAAAACTAAGCTAAAGAAAAAGAGATTCATTTATCAATAGAAATTAGATGAAAAATATATTTTTCTTACTCGAATATCAGTATTAATACATAAAAGATTATGTAATACTACAATAATTTCATATTTCGCTTTACTTGATGCTACATCATTATTTATAAAATCAGTAAATAATGGTGCTATATCATCTTGTATATCACATAACATTGTACGTCCATTTGATGTAGCTGCTATAGAAGAAAACTAAATCAAAAGACAAATATATATATATTCAAATTTATTTATTTGTTGATACCCATCGTAAAAATTCAATTTGTATTTGTTCTGGTTGTTCAATAAGTCCTTTTAATAATTCAATAGGAGATTCTTGTCCTTTAATTTCACCTAAAATTTTAATAATATATTCATATTCAGATAATAATTGAAGAATTTCTAAAATTAATTTTTGACCAGACATATCTTCAATTGAATTCACCATAAGGGAAACTATGAAGAAAAAAAATAAAATTAAAAATGTTTTTTTTCTTAATAAAATTCATTTTGTTTTCAATTTACTTAAAAGTGTTAAATGTTCACGAGTTAACATAGGTGAATATGTTGCATCTGGTATAAATAATTGATTAATATCATTTAATTGTTCTTGTTCATTTGAAGTTAATTTTCGATTGCACATTTTTTCTATAAGATTTATTCGTGGTTTTATTTTATCCATTACAGGTAAAATACATTGTCGAGCAGGAACATTATCTAATTTTGTATTACTATTTACGTTTGATGATATTACATGTATTGAAGAATCAGGAAAACTATTATAATTTCCTGTTTGTTGTGCTGCAGATATTGGATCTTTATTAAGGAAAGATAGAAGCATACGTCCTAATGGACTAAAATAAAATCATATAAGATATAAAATTTAAAAAAAAATTATAATTATATACGTTGTTTTGACAAATCTTGGTAATTCAAGAATTTCTTCAGGTATAAGAGAAGTTGGAGTATCAAGAAGATATTTTGTAAATTCATCACTGAAATTATTACAATTCCAATCAAGTAAATCATATCGATGACCACTAAAACAATCATTTTTTGTGTCTGTTTTTTCTTTTCAATTAAATATTTTAATTAAATAGATTTACCGAAAATTATTCGAACTTTTTTCTAAAATCCATGATTGAATTTCGGCTAAACTTCTCTTTGTTTGACCAAGATCAAGTCTATAATTAAGAAATTCTAGTATACAAATTAACTTAAAAGCGATGCTACCAACTGATGAGCGAATATCTTTGCTATGACTCGAACAAACGGATTGTTTTTTTTGCCATCAATAAAGATTTATTTACATTCTATATTTATAAAGATAGGATTAAAAGAGAAGCCTAGTTAAGTACCATTATTGTATAATGTAATTAGTCAAACGTTTTTATGATTGCCATATATTATACATTCATATATGTTTTGCTCGACTTTAATTCTTATGAATAGTTCACAAGACGTAAATCTTGTTTCCCCGTATATTGTTAGTCATATATATCTGCTATCTAAGCAATTCATCAACTAACAAAAAAGTTTGATAAAACAGATTAAAACAAAGAAGAAATGCAGGTGAGTATTTGTTTCGAACTAGTTAAAGCGATTTTTACATGAAAAAATAGTAAAATGTCTTATCTATATACTAACTCTGTTTTAGATGTAGTTCTAATATCTTTACAGATGAAATATAACTTTAACTAAAAAAACTTTGAAGAATAACTAAGGCTTTTGATCGATGCTATATATAAATAGATGCAAATACAATTCATGAAAAATTTACAACAGCATTGGGATCTAGCATTTGGAAGATGGACGAAAAGGGTTTAGTGCAAAAAGAGAAGATATAAATATTCAACTAATGCCATCAGTTATGAAAAATAATCCACATTCAGTTTATGAGAATATGGTATCTGACACTACTCTCTCTTATAGAACAACAGATCAGTAATGAATATCAATAGAAATTAGCTCAAACTTCTAGGGAAAATCCAGCCACCATTTGTAACAGATCATGACGGCTTTTCTGTTTTATTACAGACTTCTAGTCATGGATATAATATTGAAAGATTGATTATAAATCATCTAATGCTAACTGGATTGATGGAGATGAGTTACTAACGTAAGTTTTACGTCAAAAATCGTCTGAATCAATATTATCAAAACTTTTGAACAATCCTAAGTGTATATATTATCCTATGGTCGTACTTAACAAAGATTATCTTTACAAATAGTAAAATAATCAGTTCGTTTGTTCAAGACATAGCAGAGATGTTTGATGATTTTTCAATATCATGTATCTTTGATAAGGTTATTTATCTTTTTTTTTAGCCTTTTAAACAATTGTTAAAATAAATGCTTAAAATTTAGTAAGATCTGATTTTAAACACTCAATAAATATAAACATACGCTCTTGGTTTTGGTGCTAATCCTTGTCGATGAATTTCTTCCGGTGGTGTATAAGAAACTCCACTTGAACCAAATAAATACTCTCTACCATACACTCCAACACCAGTATGCCAAACACCATCAATTTGTTTTCCTTAATAAGAAAAAAACAAAAACAAACCACATAATCAATTAGAAGTGTTAAATTATTAAAAATATACCAAGTAACGTTGAACCATATGCACTAGCAAGACCATATGATATATCATAAATATATAATTTAACAGTTGTAAGATTCGACATATTAATAATAATCTAAAAATAATATATTAATAATAACAATAAATATAGAAAATTGATTACATTTTGAACTGACTAACGTAAAGAAGAGGAATAAAAGAATATTTATTTTATATTTGTAATTCAATACAAATCAAATATTGATAAATTAAAAACACGCTTTGTATACTTTTCTCTTCTATTATTCTGATTTTGAAAAATCAAGATTCTCTTCTATACATAAATAATTCTATTTTTACACAAATGAGAGTATTAATTATATACTAGATTATTTTTAACGAATGATGCATAAAAAAAATGACTCGCTGCTTTAGTATTTTGTGAGTATTTCATGCTGCTCCGACTTTAACTTTTCTAAAACTATATCAAGAAAAATCTTTAAATAACTTGTGTAACTCCAGTAGTCAATCTTCTTGAAAATTAAGATAGAACTATTAATTATTCTTTTTAATTGTGCTACTTATTACAGAAAAAAATCTTTTCAACAGTTCATTCGAGTATAAATAATATTAAAAAAATACTTCCGTTTTACTCATTAATACATCTATATTCATATTAATTGCACGTTTCACTTAACTAAATAAAAATTTAAAAAAAACTTCATGAAAGATTCTATAAATAAAGATAAGAGAGAAGAAAGAAAATGCTTTATTCAGATAAATTTTAAATATACTAAAAATATTCGCTTGATGAATAGAGCTTTTCATAGGTCATACAATGTTGTACTCACTCTTTTTTCCACATGCAATCGATGAACGATGCAAACTCGTAATAACTTGAACATGAATCTTTTTTGAATTATCGCACTTTTGTAAAGTACTACATAAACTATCTTTAAAAAAATATTTAAACCAAAGCATTCAAATTTATGAAAAATATTCATAAAATATTGAGAAAATTATTCTTTATATAACATTCATTATACAAAGAAAAAAAAACAACTTCATAAACAAATAGTTCATATTTTATTACCTATCTTTCTAAAATAGATTTATAAATAAATATCACTCACTCTTTCTTTTGCAATCTTTCACAATAATAAACAATATTTAATATAATTTTTTTCAATATAATTTATTATAATAAAAAATCTAGAATACAGTTATTAAATATAAAGATAAAACAATTCATTAGAACTTCTCTAGGAGTTTGTTTTTTTTTTGTTCTATTAATTTTTTTTATCTCCTGTTTATCCATATAACATACAAACGAATTAAGACAAACACGAATAAACAATATGTATATATATATATATATCTAATGCTTTAAATGTACAATAGTTATGCAAAAAAATAATAGTAATACATCACAAAAAAAATTATAGTTGAAAAGAAAAAACAAAAAGTGATTGATCATGATAATTGATCATAGCTATTACTACTGTCATTTGACGAAAGTGTTATAATTTCAATATCGGCTGTTTGTGATTTAATAGGTGATAATCGTTTATTTCGTTTTCTACGATGACGATTATCATTTGATCTTGATGATGATGATGATAATACAGATGATGTTGAACTATTATTTCGTTTTCGATTTGAAAGTCTTTCACTAGTATCTGATGATAAATCATATGTTGTTTGTACTACATCTTCCCAATAATCACCATATTCATTAGTTGATATTATTGGAGATGGTGTTGAATTTGAAGTATCAGATAATCGATGAGTATTATGATCAATTTTCGGAATTTGTCGTTCATCAACATCATTTGTATGAGGTAGTATAGAACTTATAGGTAATGCAGAATTATTTATATCATCATCATCATTATTAATATCTTCATCTTCACTTTCACTACCAGATGAAAGAACAATACAATCACTATCATCTGATTGATTTTGAGATTCTAAAAATGAAAAGAAATTATGATAAATATTATCATGATAATTTAAAATAATATTTTTAACAAATTATTGAAAATTGAAACTCATCTACATATGTTGTATATTAATTTGAAAAAGTTATAAAAACTTACTAGTTAAAGAAGTTTGTATTAAATCATTTTCATTATTTTGTTGTATTTGTGTTGTATCAGTTACATCAAATTTTTCTTGTTTAACACTATCGAATATATATTGATAATCTGTTGATGAATCAATTTCTACTGTTGAACAATTTGCTGGAACATTAGAAAGAATAGATTGTAGTTGTTCATCAATACGTAATGATTCAAATGTAGCAGATTTTTTACATAATGGACATGTCCATTGAAGTCGTCGTTCATTCATTTGTAAAAAAGCTTTTAAATCAAAACATGTTAAATGTGAACAATAAGCAGATTTAGCTGGTACAACAATTAATGATTGTGTTATTGGACAAATTAATGAAACACGCTGTCGTGTTGTCATTAAACCTAAATCTTCAATTTCAATATCACTATCATTATCATTATCGGTTTTATTTGAGTATGGTTCTCGTTTAAGAATTAAATCAAATAATGTTTCTATTGATACACAATGTACTAATTGTATTGTTAATGTATATGATTTTGGTAAATTTTTAAATGACATAGTTGTAGGTGATTGTAACCAAACAAAATTTAATGTATTAGTTGTATTTGCTTTAAGTATTATTTTATCTGTTACATCAGTTGGAAATGATATTGAATGTGCTTGTGAACCAACTTGTTTTGTTATATTATTATTAATTACTGGTTGATTCTATAAAAAAAAATTTATATAATATATATAAAACAAAAAAATTATAAGAAATTTACGTTGCATTGAACGAATAAATAAGGTGGTAAAACATCATTATGTCTTTCATGAAGAATTGTTGGAGCAATACGAAGAAAAATTTTCGCAGAATTTTTTCGTATTAAACTAATATCAGTTTCATTTAATAAAAATCGAATAGGAGAAAATGTATGCCAATCAAGAGGCATATTTGCACAATCAATAGTACGCATTTTTTCAAAAAAAGGTAAATTAATAAATTGTATATGATTTGGTTCAGGTAAAACTTCCATTGGTGGAGTTTTGGGTAAAACAATTGGATGATGTCGAGATGTTGAAGATGAAGAAGTCGTAGATGAGACATGATGTGATCGAGATGAACGTAATCGAGTATTATTTATCTGTTGAATTTTATTTGCTAATTGTGGAGTAAAACTTGATGTAATAAGTAATTTACAACGTTGAAGTAGATCACGTTTATTTCCTTGACGTGGAATATTTCCATGATCAAGTAAAGCCTAAAAAAATTAGGAAAGTTTTTTTTTTATCAATGATTTTTAATGTTAATTGAATAAACAGACTTGTAATTCGGCAACACGATAAGATTTAATGATTTCAAGTGCATTCGATTTTGAATGACAGTTAGTTGATGAACTCATCTTGAATTAATATTAAACATTGATAAAAAAAAAACAAGAAAAAGAAAAAGAAATATAATTTTATGTTAATATTAAAAAAATTATTTGTCGATGATTAACTGGTCTTTTTCCTATTCAAAAAATTTTTCTATTGGAAAATGTCTTAAAATATATGATAGGTTACTCGCTAGTATTCATTATTTCATAAGAATTGATTGTAGCGATGAAATATTTTGTATTTATTCATTTGTTTTTTTGAAAAGAAAAACATTTTGATATTAAAATCTTTAAATATATTTTTAAACTTTTTCTTTTATAAAATATTCAATTATTAATTAATATGATCTATTTTATAGACAGACTGTTTTCTAATGCCATCTATTGTATTGAATTATCCTATCCAATTTGATTCATAAGTTTTAGATAGATATATAGAATATTGACATTGACATAAAGTACTGTCAAAAACATCTGTCAAACTTCTAAATTCATCATCTGTTTTTCTTACTAAATATCTAACTGTCATAAAAGTCCGGTTAGAGTTAATTTTGAGAAAATACTTTATATATACTTATTGACTATAAGTGTCATAAGAAAAAATTGAAGTATATATATATATATGTGTAAGAATCAAAAATATTTCACCTCTCAACATTCGCTCAATTCTAAGTGATATCAAGTTTCGTTTATAATATCTTTTAAGTATATGATGTACAATACAACTATATGGATTCTATTTCAATTTATAAGTGTTTTCTTTCCTGATCGCTATATATTTATATAAATATATATGTATGCATTAATCTATTAGAATAAGACATTCTTTTCTTTGAAGATTGTTTATGATTGATTATTATTTTCACATTAATTTTTTTCCTTCAGATAAGGTTTCTCTATAAAAAAAAACCTATAATAAATTAACTAATCTTTGAATATTTTTAATAGATTATTCAACTTGAATTTATGAACATTTTATTTATATAAAATTAAGAATATTTCTTTGGTTTTTTTTTCTTTTTTATAACTTAATATAAAAATATGTAAATTTATTTGAATTTGTTAAGTATTTGTAATACCTTGATTTTGCATAGTTAATCGATACAAAAAAATTTATTCTGCATATTTTTTTACAATTAAAAATCAATATTGAATAAAACTTTAAGAAAAAAAATTCAACTATCGAAAATTTTACATATAACTTTATCATAATATTAAAAATTGACTTTATCCTTATATAATTCATCTCATTTGCAAATGTATAATACAATGTTTTTATAGGATTCACAGTTAATGTTATTGTAAAGACATACAAAACGATAAAATAAATAGAATTTCACTACTAGACATTCATTAACAGTTAAAAACAACAAATTATTTATTAAAAAATAGTCGAGTTATATCATATATACTATTCCTAAAAAAAAGTGGATAAATAATCCTTTTTGTAACAAATTCTAATGAGATTATCGCCTTTTCTCATATACTTTTACTCAATGTTTATCATTCATGTCTCATCAATATATCTGGAAAAGGTCATTTTTTCAGTTACGGATATGTTGACACTTGAAAAGAATTTTCCTATGTTTTTTTTATATTATCATTAAAAATACACGAGATAAAATAACTATTCAAGAATATTTTTTTTATGAACAAGACACAATTATAAATAATTCATTAAAATAAAATCGTATGCTTGGACACGTAATATAAGAATTTTAAATTTAAATTTATCTCTTATCATATTCTCCTATTCTCTTTTCATATAGTTTGATTAGTTTTGTTAATTCTGATCAATAAATATTTCATCTATTTTTATGATTTGAAGTATATATTGTTTTTTCTTCTATTGTTAATGCAACTGTTAGGTTTTCTTTTTATTGTTTAACGTCTGTCATATACAGTGACGAGATATTGACACTAATCATGCATAGGAGAGATGTTTGCCGTATGTGTCACAGTAACGGCAATAGTATATAACAGCATAAAAAATAATAATGAATAAGATGAAGAACGAGAGAATTGCTCGCCACAATCGTTGGTCCTGAAAAACATCAACAAACAATCAAACTTGCACTCTTCTTTCTTCTATTTGCTTGCCAACTTTTTGCATGCGTTTGTTATGGCGTGCATAGATGCGTACGTGCATGCATGCATCCTTCATTTTGAAGCAATACGAATAAAGAAAGAAATTATGATGATGAGAATCTCTTTGCACATCCTCACTCTTTTTCTTTAGTTCGTATTCTTTTTTTTTTCTTTATTATTTTTTTCTCCTTATTATCCTTTTCATTCATGTTCAATTGTTCATAGACTATAGGCCACTCGACCTTCAAGTTCGTCTAATCGTATATACTCACTAGTATGACTTATGGTTTATGCTTATGTAGGTTTGTAATTTTTAGAAAATGCCAATGGCTAATTGGTTTAAACACTATGTCTGATGATTATCGGTTAGTAGAACTGCGACAGCAGTTCGTTAATGTTGTCGACAAAGTAAACGTCGAAGGAGGAGATGAATTTCCTTTCTCTTCTTTACACACTTTCCTTATTCTTCTCATCAACGAGCTTGTATGTGCGTGTATGTGCATGCACCAGACGTAGAATAGAATAGTGACGATGACAATTTACTTGTCAAAAAATGACTATATCGACTGATGTCGTTTATTCCTGTTCCTATTTCTTTTCTTTTAGTTTCACTTACTCATACATCTTTTTTCGATTTGAAACGCACTTTGGTATGTTATGTGCATATGTGCATGCATCGAAGATGAAGAAATACAAAAAAGAATGATAGAAAAATAGATAGATCAATGTAGACGACAAAGAATAGTAAAAGACGTAGAAGAAGAAGAAGAAGAAGAAGAAGAAAGAGAAGAAAACACTCGCACCTCTTTCTATAGAGTATGATGATGAAACGAGCGCAAACGAGAGGAAAAGAGCGCGATTGCGCGCAACACCTTTCCATTCTCTCTTTAGTCGCACAGCTAGAGAGCTTGCATGCAGAGCTAGTAGAACGACCTTTTCTTTTATTCTCTTCTCTACCTCTTTCCCTCCCTCTCTCTCTCTCTCTCTTCTGTCTGATGATGAAGAATTTTGTGTGCATGACCGTCGTTAGAGCGGACGTGTATCACTTTTTTTTCTTCTCTTTCTTGTACACATGAAAAAAAAACAGAATCAAGAAACCATATATTTTGTTCAATATAGTAATAAAAGTCAGTTATTTCTAACTTTAGATCGAACTACATAAAGAATTTATCATGCAAATGGCATCATCTTCTGTTCCTTATCTTTTATCAGGCTCATCATCTTCGGTAGGATCCAAATCAACTCTTATTAAGCAAACAATACCACCACCACCAACAGCAATATCAACAACACTTCATTCTGCTCATCATTCTGCTCATCATGTTGCTCATCATCACCTTCAACATCCATTTCATCGATCTTCTAATTCATTACATCCCCATCAACCATTTTCAAAACCAACACCTAGTAACGACACATTTCACTCATTAACAGTTACTAACACTAATAATGGTACTTCACTGTTGACGACAAATAATAATAATAATAATAATAATAATAATAACACATCATCATTACTGACAACTAATAATGTTGATGACAATGGTGGTGGTTCTGGTGGACATAGTCTTTCGCAAAGTATGGAATCCATCAATAATATTGGTTTAACAGATGATGAGGTAAGCAAAGTAAAAGACAATATAAAGTTTTTACATTAGATATATGATTAGATTAATATCTTTACATTAGTAACAATAAGGAGATCACCACCTGGCATAGTTCGGTCTCTAATTGTTCTGTCTTATTTGTTTATCTTGTTGTCTGTCCTTCTGTTCTTTTTTTTTTCTTTTCTTCATCTCATCATCTTTCTTTTATATATGCATACACACATGACAAGATTCTAATCGTTGATTATTCTGATCGATTCAACAGCATAACAGTAGCATTCTTATTATAAAAAATACTAGAGACTTATTAAGCTTGTTGTCGATCATCGTCTCTATTAATTGTTTCGGATAAAGTGACATTGTTCGGGCATTCTACTTCGATCGGGGAGAGCTAACAAAGTTAGTTTCCACTCTGAAATCATTGATGTTTTAATCAATCAGTCATCGTCGTTGTTCGCAAGATTGAATAAACAACTCGTGAATAAAGACAATGATGATCGATCTAGATATTGAAATTTCTTTTCTCTTTTTTCCTTCCAATCAGAAAAACAAATTAATAATATAGACAAGGGAATAAAAGCAATGCTTAGTTGACATGCAAACATGTATATAAACTTTGCAAATGAACTAATTTGAAACTTTTAGACAAAAGAGAAATTTTTTTGTTTTATCGTCTTTTTTCTTTTAATACACTCTTATTTTCATTTTACATTTCACTTGCTTCGTCTTATTTTTTATCGATCTCATATACGTTTCTTATACATTGTCAAAGAACGATGCAGATGTTGCCAATGTTAGCCTATGGACCTACGAGCAAGTAAGATGAGAATAGGCACAAGACATTAACCTTTTTTTCGTTATATGACTTGCTCATTGTAGAAGAAACCTATGTCTGTATAAACATATATATATATTTGCTGCTTATAATAAAAAAAATTGTCAAAGATCGTAGTGTGTATGTCTACTAGAGAGTTCACGCACGAATGACGATCCATATTGATCGTCGACATTTTCTTCTTATTACATTATTGAGTATGTGTCAAGCATATGCAGTTAATGGGCTGAAAGACGAAAGATCCGATGGACCATATACTAATTACTAGAGCACACAGCTGTTCTTTGTAGCGATTGAATAAACGAATAATAAAATAGAAGTAAAACGTGATGATGATAAAGATGCATTTCTTATAATAGAAAAGAAAATCGTTTTTCTTCTTGTCCCATTGGCGATTCACACGTATTTCTATGTCATTTTTTACTCATCATTATTATTATTATTATTACACAAGGGAACTATTCATCATAAATGCATCAAATCGATAAAATGAAAACAGTTACAGTGATATTATAGAAAAAAAAAGAAATTGGTTTTTGCTTTTTCTTTCACCCGGAAGATAATAATTTGCTAGAAAATAATAATAATGATCACACTTTTGACTTATTCATTCAATCTATTGACGACAATGAAAGTAGAAGGAGAAAGAGAAGAAGAAGAAGAAGAAGAAAAAAAAAAAGAAATACATTATTCTTATTGAAAATATACAGGCAATTATTATAGCCGTGCTGTTGCTACTAGTAGACACTTGTCGAATCGTCGAGTGGATGAGAGAAAAAGAGAATAACGCACACTAGTTAATGTGATGGCGTTGATTCTATGACTGAAATTGACACTAACTCATGACTGTATTACCTGTGGGCAATATTTTACTTTGAAATGGAAATATAAAAGAAAGTTCATGTATATGATTGAAACAAAAGAGAGGAACAATATAAATCATATGGAATTACAATTATAGTACATGAGAAAGACACTCTCCTCTTTTTTTTTCTTTTCATAATAAGACAATGAAATAACAAGAAAAAAAATACTTATTTCGATAATTCCATTTGTATAGTCTTTGTTCTCTCGTTTTTTTCTTATGTCTCTTTTGTACACGGGAATATAGCATACATACAAATAAGAAAGCAGAAATAGCAAACATACACATATAAAAACTGTATCACTTTCTACATTATTTGTAATGGAACCAATTATTCTCAATGGAGACACGAATAATAGTGTAAATGGAACGGATCCTAGGTAAGAATATACTAATATATATATATATAATACATTAATATTTTTACAGTTAAATTAACAGCAAATATCGTGACTGATTATTGAAAATACGATCTTTTGTTAAATATTGTTTGTTCCCAGCTAGATTGATGTTTTATTGACATTATATATATGTTATCAATAATATTCTTATGCCTTTCTTTTACTCGAAGAATATAGATACATTTAGCATTGCATATATAGATAGAAGGAGTTTTTTTTATTAATGCTAAGATAATAGTACTTCTTGTTATTTACTTTGATGATTTTCATTAGTTGTTATGAATAGAATATGAGAAAACTTGTTAAAAATCCAAAACAAACTATTAAAAGATAATGATAAATGTAGTTTTTCTTAATGTGATACGAGTTTATCAGTAAGGAAAGTTTCAGTCATTATTTCTAAATTTATCCAACAATTATCGACATCTATTGTTAGATATATCAATAAAGAAGCACAGTATTTTAATCAATCAATCTCGGTAAATGTCAATTTTTTAAATGAGATCAATATATGAGTATGTGAGTGTGCCATAAAGACTATCATTAAACAGATGCGAACAACATTGATACAGATCGATTTTCGATTTCGTTTCGTTCCATTGACAAAATTCATTAATAAATACCAAGTGTTCTAGACCATCGAATGACTATTCGACCGTTATTTAATCATTTTTTTGTCTACCTGAATGAAAAGTGTTTCCGATTACAGACGGCCATTTGGTTGTAGTCACTTGAGGGTACATTAAACTTTTTTCTATATATGACAAGTGATCGGACCATTCCTTCGTTCCGATCGATCTCTTGTCTCTCTCTCTCTCGCTCTTTCTTTTTTACCAAGTGATTTCCGGTTCCTATTTTTTTTCTTCATTTTATGCATTTAAAAAATTTATTTTCTTCTTTTTTTTTTGTATAATGTTCGACGGAAGACGTGGTAAAGTGCCAAGGGAAAAGAAGAAAACGAAGAACTTTCTATCGTTTTTTCTTGATCTTTTCTTTCTCTTACTCATTGAAAATGAAGCGAGAGTGTGCAATCGCATTTTTTTTTGCTCCTCTCGCGTTACCTATTTAAATTGATATGATGATGCGACTACAGTGATGGTGGCGGCAAACGACCGACCAACACTGCATACCTTTACTATCGTCTTCTCTTTTCAATCGTTATTGAACATATACATTTATATTGATTACTGCAGTGAATAGATAGAAAGAAAGAAAAAAAAAACGAAGAAGTGAGAATAGAGATTGTTTCGTTCATGTCTGTATATAGCTATCAATTTGTCCTATTATGTACTGTCTATTGTAGTCATTGCTACAAAATGAAAAGTTCTACTGACGAACTAAATGAAGTAAGTAGACAAAAAGAATTTAAACACATTTGAGTTTTAATGTAAAAATTATACACATTACTACACATATGATTAGCACGTAACCTTTTGCAGCACTTATAGTTGATGGAGCTTATGCACTACTACCAACACCACGTACGCATACATATATATATGTATGTGTATACATATAAACACGATGAACACTTATCAATATAAACAGAAAAGTCATTTTGTCTTGTAGCTAGAGGGACCAATCGGATTTCGATCCGACAATTTTTTTACTGCTTTTTTTCATAATACCATCACTTTCAATTCACTGCTTTGTGTGTGTGTGTGTGTGTGATTTGTTGCTGCACCTCGACAACAAGAAGAGAAGTCTGGTAAATATCAAATTATCCCTAGATAAAGACAAGTACTCCCTGGATAATGATTAAGATAAATATGTATATACAGATTGTTTCGTTCGTCTAAATATACAAAAATATAGGAAAAATATACTTTTAGTATCGATCGACTCAATATGTCGAACAATGAACATGTATACATGTGGAGACTATGACATCGAAATAGAAAGAAAAAAAGCTTTTAGTCGAGTTGAGAATAGTACGGCTATGTTATCATGCAATCTTGTTTCGGACATAATTAGTCACGCTATCGTTGTTATATATGATCGAAAGAAAAATGTACTGAACCGCAAATATACATCATTATCAATTGTTCCAGCAAAATGGAAAAAAAAATTTTTTTTTTTGTTTGAGATATTTTATATAAGAAAGACCTTTTGTTAATCTATCACGAACGTAGTCTGTTGTCTTGAGTTTGAAACAAACAAAAAAAAAATTAACTTGATCTTCTCGTATTACATGATGTATGGTACTACATCTATCGCATGCCAAGTAACCTTTGATTACAATGTTATTTTACTTTTTTGTTTTATGATTTGAGAAGTGGAATTTTGAAAATGCATCAATACGGTAGCAAATAATAAAAAAAAAAGAAAAAGAAAAGAGCGAAAAAAAAGCAAATGATTTTATATACTCGTTCTTTATCGACTCTTCTTCCTTTACTTTTTGTCCTTCTGTCTATTTAATAGTACCAAACATATATAGACACGTTGTATATCTATTCTTTTTCAAGTATTGATCCATGAAATTCAATTAGTTCGAACAAAGACCTCTTCTTTGCCATCATCGTCGTCTGTTTTTCTTCTTTTTGCCGTAAAAGCCTTTTGAAGTGTATATGTATGTGCACGACAATGCCATCGTCATCATCGTTGTCGTGTAAGCCAGAGGTGAGTCTAACCAGAAGCAGTAAATCCTTTTTTTTTGCCCTGGTTATATTTTTCTTTATGAAAGAGAAAATCTATTTTTTTCTTTTACTCTTATGTCTCTCATCAACTAATTGAAAAGCATAAGTACATATATACATATATATATATATATATACACCGACACACCTGATGCGCATATGCAAGTTAGATCAACACACGCAACATCTCTTGTTCTCGCCGTTATTGATTGTATAAACAACATTTTTTTTTCATCTCGTATTTTTCTCTCTTTTTCTCAATCTTTTTCTCTCTTAGTTGTCGTCACTTGTCGTCTCCATTCGCATCATTGCTCTTCATTTCTCAATTAGGAAGAACTGTTCACTTCAAGTGTGTCACTCGTTTGCTTTTTTTTCGATCTCTCTTTCTTTCTTTCGCGCTATTGATCAACATATAACTAGATTTTCATCATCATCAGCTCGACTGTCATACACATACATAAAAGCATACTAGAAAAAGAGATGACACATGAAACAACAGTCGACAATGGAAGTGCAACTATTAGCACGAATATTAGTACTAACAAAAAAGTACCTCGTTCAAATAGTGATAAGATGCATCTGGTGTACAGACGACCGGTATGTGTGAATGTGTTTATATACTAATACGATGAAATAATGATTGATCTTCATAAAGAAAAATAAGAAAGATTATTGTTTAAATTTAATATAACAATTAATTCAAATTGATATGATTTATTTTTAGGTTCGGACTTTATTCGTATCCGGTTTACCAATGGATGCTAAACCACGAGAACTCTATCTTCTATTTCGAGGATTTAAGGTAAATTATTTATACAATTAGTTTTTTTTACTATCTTTAATAAGATATTTTATATTCATGTCACACTTACCTAGTAGATATGTCAACTAGACTGTTTTACCTTTTATAACACATCATTTGCGTAAATTTGATTGACAGACAGAGAAAGAAGCGTTAGTCATTAGAGACTTGTCTATTGACTGATCAAATATACAATTGAATAGGACAAGTATGACCGATATGGTTATTATGTATTTTTTATTATTTAGGGTTATGAAGGAAGTCTATTGAAAGTAACAAATAAAAATGGTAAAAATTTATCACCTGTTGGATTTGTCACATTTTCCAGTCGTGTTGATGCTGAAACAGCTAAACAAGAACTTACAGTAATGAAAAAACAATATTATTTTTTAATTTTCTATTGATGTTTTGATTATATAGGGAGTTCGATTTGATCCTGATCTTCCAGCAACACTTCGACTTGAATTTGCTAAATCGAATACTAAAGTTCAAAAACCTAAACATCCAACTCAAAATTCATTAGCAGCTGCAACTCAACAATTTATTCAAATCCCACGTATGATGTTTTTTTTTATTATTTTCAATAAAATATCTTCTATTTCAAATTTTTATTATTTTTCTAGAAGAACTTGGTGCCGCTTTCTTTCCAACTGAAGCTTGGGGACAACCATTAACATTTGACTTAGGTCCAGCTGGTCTTCATCATCCAGCTTTATTACATACTGCTCTTCATGGTCCACCAATGGTAGGTTTCGTTAATTTGAATTTAAAAAATCTCTATTAAAAACAGGCAAATTTCCTTCGTATATATTATTTAAGTTGATGAGCTGATAGAGTATATTTGTGTATGTAAGTATCGATGTTTCGAAAAGCATTTATAAATCAGTATCGAACAGAAAAATCTCTCCACTATTAGCCAATCGATCACCGACCACTGGCACAAATAGTGTCAATTTGTTTTATTTTTCTTACTCTATATTCGACACAGCTCCAAACAAACAACCTTTTTCACATACACGCGCGCGTATACACTATTAAACAAAGAAATCAATATGACACAGGAGCGTATGAGAAGTTTATTTATTACATTTCACTCACTATTTTTTTTTAATATTTATTCGTGTGTATGATCATAATGGAAAGACAAAATAAAGACAAATGTTTTGTTCTTATTTTCGTACTTTTTATCTTCTTTATCAATCGTTCGTCGATATGCGCGCGCGTGCGCATTTTTATATTTATTTCCTATTTGTTCTAATGCACAAATTTGCTTGTGACACAATCTCTATGCACATATATTTATCTTTTATATTTATTTCTTTGTTTTTTATTTGTATATAAATAGAGTTTGGGTCATCCAATGCAAGCAACAACAGGTATGACTCAATTACAACAATCAAATCAAGCTGTAGCTGTTGCAGCTGCTAATGGACAATTAAATGGTGGTTGTTCAACATTATTTTTAACTGGTTTTCCTGAACATGATTTTAAAAATATGTCATTTGCTTTGTAAGAAATTATTTTTAGTAAAATAATTTGAATTTTTTTTTGTTTTCTATTATATAAAGGCCAGGGAAAGCTCTTTGACAATCAGCGTGTGATTCACATGATGACTCTTCCTCAACTTCATCAACTATATCAACAAATGATAAACAACAAGTCCTTTCTGCTCTTAGTAACCACCAACAACAACCAGTGACTATTGTTGATTTAGTTGAAAAACAACAATTATTACTCAAACGTTCTATGGATGAAAATTTATCAACATCGGATAATAACATAAAACGTTTACGACGTCAATAATTTGTTGTTTATCTTTTGCGTTTTTTTTTTGTCTTCTCTCTTTTTATCCAATTGATGTCTCTGTCTCTCCAACAGTGATAATATTCAGTCGCATGTTGAATCACGAACGCTTCCTAGTTAATGATTTCTTTGAAAGTCTCTTTGGCTAATCTTGATTTTTTTTTTGTTTCGAATAATCTTTTGGTGTGTGTGTGTATGTATGTGTGTTTATGTTCGATCTTGATTTTGTATATTGTATGTATGGCGCCATTCGTATGGGCATTTATTCATATATGTACTTTTTCTTTTGCTCCGTCCATTTGCGCGCTGCATTTTTGTTGATTTTCTCTGTATTTGTCGAACCTATAAATTTTTTTTTGTTTGTTTAATTTGAATCAATTTTTTTTTCGTTTTGCGCAAAAAAATTATAAGAAAAATTTACTGAAGATTTATGATTATTATGGAAGAAATTCAGGTGTTATAATTATTGGTTGATTTGATGAAATATAAAAATAACTTAGATAAGGATTATGTCGTTCATCATTTATTGATGTTATTGTTGATAAATCAGATACTGTATGTCCATGTGAAAGTTTTGGAAATTGGTTTGATAATGATATATGATCATTTTGTTCATTGTTTATTGTTGAAATAATTGTATTTGAAAGTTTAGTTTCAGATATTAGTGGTTTTTTTGTATTACGTCGAAAATATTTACGAATTGTTAATGGTAATTGTTCGTAGGGTTTCGATTGATTAGCAAGTTTTTTCCATTGATCAAGTGTTTGTTGATCGAATGATGAACGACGTCGAAGATTAGATGTTGCGCTAGTTGGTAATTGAGATAAATTTGATCGATAATCTGAACGACAACGAATATAACGTATAGTATTTGTTGAAGGTAAAAGTGTATCATGTGTTAATTGTTGATTTCTTTTGATTGTAGCTAATTGTTTTTCAATATGACGAATACGAATAGTTTCAGCATGAGTTAAATGTTGTTTTGTATCCCAAGTTGTTCCCAAATAAATATCCCAAAGTCGATCTCGATTTTGTTTATCGACTAATTCTTCTAAAATTTAAGATATTAATTATTTGAATATGAAATAATTTTACCTAAGATTTCTTTTGTATTATTATGATCACGTAAATCTCGTATTAAAAATTTTGTTCGACGTCGTGCTGTATCTTCAATTTCTTCAGAATGAGTTAACATTTGCATTCCTAACATAAATACAATACCAACAGAATACCAAAGAAGAACAATAATAATATATATCATAGCACCTTTAGTATCATAATTTGTTAAAAATAATTCATCAATAGTTGTAGTATTTTCTTTCAACATACTACTTGTACTCATTCTATTGCATAATATACAGGATATATTTTGTTACAATATATGTTTTACAGATATCAGCGTTGTTTATAGTCTATAAATTTATTTTGATACAAAACAACTGCTTACAAAAAGAAACAGTTGTCATTTGTAAATGAATTCTACTCGTTTTTTTTTATATACAAAATGATCTATGAAGAAAACTTATCTAATGAAAAATACATTCGAAAGTAATATGGAGAAAGAATATGATACATATATGTTTTTTATTTTATTGGATACCTATATATTTGTAAACAATAGTCTCTCTTAATATATAAAATAGCATATATATAAAACTATGAATCGAATGATTTCGATTGATGGTCATACCATTTTTCTCTCTTTCTTTTTATTCTTTGTATGAAACTATAGAATAGAAAAAAATCATTCTATGTAAGAAACACCTAATGTAAAATATATTATATGGTAACAAAAACATCAGTTGACCTTGATTCAATTGATAATAATTAATTTTTAGATTTAGATACATTCTATATTCGAAAAAAAATATTTTAAATTGGCCATATTTGTTCTGTATTTATTAAAGAAATATCTTATCATACTTTATATTGTGTCGCTCATGCGTTTATATTTGTGATAAATTTAACATCATTCTAATATTATATTACAAATTATTCAAAAGATTCAAAATAAAAAATTTCAGCATGTCATTAATTAAAAGAATCATAGAAACAATATTTTAGCATAGTATATTGAAGACTAGAACTACATCTTTTTCGATGTTTTTTGTTGTTGATGTTGTATTTTCAAAACGACGAAATTAAAGAAGTAACCAGATATTTGTTCGAGATAATATTGTTTTTATATTTGTTACAATGAATAAAAATAAACTGTTTGCTCTCTGTTGATTTTTCAAGATAAAACTAAGTATGTAAAAATTCGTCTTATCTGTCACAAACAGAAGTCTACTTGTAACAATGCCTCTATTCTATTATTATTATTGTTTAAGTCTATTATTACTTTTTCATACGGAATATCTTCTAGCATATCCATGTTATGATTGTGATTCAATGCATTTTGACTATTTGATTACTATCGATAATCTTCCATCACCAACTCGTAATGATTGTCGAACAGTAACGTCTGAAACTGGATGTTTTGTACACATTGGCTGGTACAATGATCAGACGAGTGAAGTTTTTTATGGTTCAAATCTAGGTTTTATACGTGATAGTGTTACAGTGCGAACAGAATCTAATGTAAACATATTATCTGGTTTATACATCATTCATAAATATCTTGCTTACATCTGTGGTTCTTCGGATTCTACACCTTGTAATACTGTTGAAAATTTAAAACGTAGTGTTATTTCTACATCATTTCCTACAGTGGAACAGATAAAACAATTCAATGAATTAATTGTTCCTACGAAAACATTTAATAGTAATTTATGTTTTATATCTTCAAATATGACAGATAATTGTCCTTCACTTGATCTACCCAATTGTCAACAATGTTTTGCTGCCGTTGAATATTCACAAGGAACAAATGTTTGTGCCACATGTCCTTCAGACGAAGCTATTGTAAACTTTTTTCGTTATGACACAACATTTCTATTCAACAATCAAACTCGATTGGATATAATCAGTTTAGGATGTCAGAAAGGTGATGCATGTAATTCAATGGATAATATAGAAAAACTTAAGCAAAACTTAATGACAAAATTTGATTATGATAAATTTTTTCCCTCAACATCATCGACAACATCAACTACTAAATCATCTTTCGTATTGTTACTAATAGCATTGTTTATTGGATTAATGCATTGCTTTTGAAAAAATTCTTTTCTTGAATCATAATTTTATTATGAAACTTACATATACTTTTAAAAAAACGAACAAATTATCAAATTGAAATTTTTATTTTATGAAATAACTAATGTATAAAATTTTTTAAATTAATTATTGAATATATATCGTTAGCGTATGAATATTCTGCTACTGAATTGGATGATAATTATTCTAAATTTAATTTATGAAGACAAGATCTGCGTTCATTTCTTTTTCTATTTGGCTTAGAATAACTCACAAACTACTAAAAAGCGGCAAATTTTGAAAGTGAAACACTAACAGCATATTAACGATAAGTATTTAAATAATATTTTTCAAAATATAAAAAATGCCATGTTTTGACCATCGCTTATCAAAAATGATTGTAGTTTGCCTTCTACATTGAGAAATATTCAACAGTTTAACGAATAATTCATCCAATGGAAACTCTAGTATAACACCGTAGATGAAAGCTATTATTAAACAAACTTTCCAAATGTTTGAGATGAATGAATACTGGCATTTGTTTCTTCGAGCTTGTGAAAATTTATAAATAAGCAATTGTATTTTGGCCTATCAACACCATCATCTTAATAATTCATTGGTGGCTTTCAGAAAAACATTTGGCATTAATGTTGTCAATGATTATACACGAAGCCAATCCTTGTCTACAATAGACATGTAAAATAATTCTAGTACTCTATTGTGTCTGACCTAAGAATGACAAAAAAGATCTGAAAAAGTTATAAACATAATTTCCATATCTTATTTTAATTTCGTCTACTCTTTTCAAAATATTTTGGGTCATTCCGATTGTATGGCGTGAGTTGCAAACTAACTTACATCATCTACATGAAAACTGAAAATTCTACAGTTAGCATTCATTCCATTTTTCCCATTTTATCCGTTGAATTATTCAAGAATCTGATACGTATAAGTAATTCTAAGAAAAATCTAGACTCTGATTCATTTTCAAATAAACATATATTCTGTGTACCTGTTCCTTCACTCATACATGTCCGATGTTGTCCTAAATGTGCAGATGAAACGTCACTAATTTATTTTTAATAAATAAAATCATCGATAGACTTGTTACTTTGCTGTTTTACTTGGTCTCTTATATTTATGGAATCGAACGAATTACAGTGAATATATGCAACAATGTACGGTCCCTCTTGTAAAACGTTTATTTCATTGTTACGACAAATATATACTATTTATAATGATATGTTTTAGAACATAGTCATGCAAGATACTGTATTCGAACTTCAAATGATCCTCGTAGAACTACCAACTAGCGAAAATTATTTCAAATGATAATGATAGACACGGTAGAAATGCTGAATTTTCTGTTACCATTTTGAAAAAGAAGTTAGTCGTGATATTGACATGAACTAACGGTCTTGTCGAATTTATGCCGTTGTACTACTATTGACATAGAAGTTCGTTAGGTTTGTACTGGATATTATCTAGCTGATCAATTAAAATGATAATGTTAGCGATTTACGTAAAACACTTAAAGATCCTTATTCATTATTATATTCTATAGTATTACTTTGCATTTTTAATCAATGGATTCAAGAAGAATCTTACAAAACTAATTGTCCGAGCCTAGATCGTATACACTTAATATAACTCATCAATTCTTATCACAATTTCTTGAATCCATTACATACCGTGAACGTATGAAAATTTCAATTCGATCTCTAGAAAAGAATTCCTTCATGTAAAAGGTTCCTACTCAATGTTGTGCTATGCATGGCTGTTCCCTACTGAAGACGATAATGTTCTACTTAACAAACCATTCTTACTCATCTTATTCCACAATTATTGTTTCTGATTAGTCAATTGGATAATCTTGTACTCATTATGAAAATTTGTAAATTACTCTTCCGTTTATTTAATTTATTATTTTAATGTAAAATTTCGACGTTAAATAACGTCTTCGATAGACAAAGTAAATTTAATATAATTATTATTTCGCTCAAATTTTTCCATTTGGTTTACATATGGACACTTGTCAAAGTGACGAAAGAACGAAACAAATTTAAAAGAAAAGAAAAAGAAGAAAAGCTAGTAGATCGGATATAAATAAAGAATAACAAATCTTCATTCCTTCTCGTATCTCCGTCTTCCGAACCATGAGCTTTTCTTTTCTTTTAAATTCTTTTCATTCTTTCGTCACTTTGACAAATATCCATATGTAAACCATATGGTAAAATTTAAACGAAATAATAATTCTACCAAATTTACTTTGTCTGTCGAAAACGTTATTCAATGTCGGAACGTTACATTAAAATAATAAATTAAATCAATGGAAGCGTAATTTAAAAATTTTCGTAATAGTTAATGATTTTCCTAATCAGAAAACAACCTTGTGCTCATAATATGAATGTATGCGAACTAATTCGAACAAATAGGAAATTCAATCAGTTCAATCTTCAAAACAGTAATCGGATCGATAATATTGCTCTTGTTATCGCCAATAAACTGCTACAATTATTTCGTGCTACTTGTACGAATATTAATGTAAGAAAATGTTGTGTTGATGCTAAATTCACAAATGGCAGCGGTCTATTTTTTGAGTCAGTACAATGAGATTTTGCTCGAATTTATCAACTCTAAACTTAATAATAACTACTACATTCAGAAAAGAATGATTGCATCGTGAGAAAAATAACTGAAAGTGCTAATTTATTATTCGTTAATTTCAGAAAATTGCACAGCTCAGATGAAAACTATAATCAATACATTTAGCGAACTGTGATAACGTAGAGTAAAGTTTTGATGTCCACAACAATTATTACAATCTTTTTGACTTTTAGATATCTGGTAGTGAGACACAAGAACTCATTGATAACTTGAAAGCATACAAAACTATCTTTTATTTAAGACTGCAGAACGTTTCAGCTACTGTGCAATGAAAATATATGATGAATGCTCTTGATTTCAACTGCTCTGGAATTTGTCCCAATGTAAATACAATAAACACTGATTTTATGAAATCAGAATATATAGCGAAGATTTTTCAATGAAAACAAAGCAAACTGTGTCGATTGTATGTATGGTAATACAATTTAACACATACGCTTGTGAGCCTTCTATTAAATAGAGTGGCTACAGAATTCAACAAATTTCGAATTTATATTCGGACAACAATAATACGTGAAACGATAATGCAATCAGAATTGCTACTGCAATCGTCATCATCATGCCGCTTACTAGTTTGTGTATGAATGAGAAGACGTAGAATGCAGATGCATTCACATACGATGGCATAATTATTATTTCGAAGTTGCATAATAATCAAATTTTATTTTTATACGATGTTCAACTATAGATTATCCTTAGAAATACCTGAAACCATTTATAATTGAGAAAGACAAGTCATCATTTTCAAACAAATTTGTATGATTTTTTTTTAATAGCAAATATGAAACCGATTTATATAAGGCATTTTATATTGATTTTTGAAAGAAACACGTGAATTCTTATATGGAATGAGGTTAATTTGAATTAGATGAATTTTCTTCAGAGCATTGTCTCCCAAGACATTTCAATAAAGTGATATAGAAAAAAATTATTGTTGTGGTTAAAAATAATGCTTTATATTCAAAACATTATATTTACTATTTCGTTTTATATGATGAAATAAACAATAAAAACTAAAGAAATACAAAAGAGAAAAAATAAATTTGTATAATAAATTATTTTGACAGATTATATTTATCTTTTTTTTTTCTAATATTCTGAATGGCACATCAGACACGACGAATATTTCGACGTTGAAAAATACCAGATATATGTCAAAAATGACTTTAAAATTACTATTATTTGATTAGTTAATTTAATCGACAAATCAAAATCATTATTTTATCCTCTATGAAAATGTTTATTGACATTTATTTAGGCTATAATTGGCTAGGCTGTTCTTTACGCCGATATATAAATCTATTTATTTTTTTGTTTCCTTTTCTAGCACAATACACTTCAATAAGACTTATTGTTACATTCGTTGCCATTTTTTCAAGTACACTTTTATATAAAACAATACAAATGGCAACAACAAAAAATTCAAATGAAATTTTCAGTATGGATGATTTGGATGCACTGTTAGATGCTCTTAGTCCAGAGGATCTTGATAAAGTTAATGATCTTATTGATCCAGAAGTATGTCATTTATAATTTTTTTTTTATCTAATTCTTTTTTGTATTATTTAGAATACATATTTACCAGCAAGTGAACGTTGTAAACCGCAAACAACAAAAACTTCAACGGGTCCATATGATCGTGCTAAACTTCTTGATTTTCTTACTGAACAAGGAAAAAATGAAAAAGATTGGGATCATTATAAATCATATATACCAGGGGAAAAGAAAGGTAAAGTTTGGCAACCACCTGCTATAGCTAAACCAACACAAGAAGAAGATGATTTTATGGTTACAACAGAATGGGATGATGTATTAACAAATGCAAGTGAATCAGAAATTGTTGAACTTGCTGGTTTGTTATTTATTGTATCAATACAAAAAAAAAATTATTTTTTTTTTCAAATTTTTAGCTATACTTGGTTTTACGGGTTTAATTAATCAAGTACAATATCATGCTGCATTAACAGATAAAGCTTTACCATCAATTTCAGGTGGATGGAATGGTAGGAATAATTTTAAAAAAAATGAAATGATTTTATTAAATATTTTTTTTTGTTTTTATTCTATTAGCTGCCGCTAAAAGTGAACCGTTAAGAATGCTTCCACCAGAACCAGATAATACAACTGATGTTGAAAATTGTATTAAAAAAGCTAAGGAAAATGATAAAGATCTTACTCGTATTAATATAAATAATATTAAAGAAATAAATGCTGATGTACTTAAAGAATTACTTAATTCATTAAAAGAAAATACAAATGTCCAAACTCTTGAAATGGCTCATGTTGGCATGACAGATAGTATTGGTCGCGTATGTTTATCAACTTAACAAATCTTTTTTTTTATATTAATAATAAAAACAAAATGTTTTTTTTTTATCTATTAGGTTCTTGCAGAACTTCTTGAAGCTAATTCAACATTAAAAATTGTTAATGCTGAATCAAATCGTTTAACAGGTTCAATTATTAGTGAAATTGTACGAAGTACATTAAAAAATCAAACATTACTTGAATTACGTTTATCAAATCAAGTAAATAAATATACTCTTATTTCCAGATGTTGTTTAACTAAGCAAAAACAAAAATGTTTTTATCATATGACATTTAGATGAAAAACTTTTGATAAATTACTTTACAATCCATGCATAACTGTACTGAAAAAGGCCATATCTAAGAATTATTTTCTGCTTTTTGTATAAAGCTGTTAAAGAACCATATGAAAAACAACAATTTGTTTTGATAGGGTCTTTTATTGATTTCTAAAAAAAGAATTCATATGAATTGATTCATTAAATTTAATATTATCTTTAATCATAAAAATCTCAAATATTCATTTCGTTTTTATAGAAATATGTGATTTCATTGAACAGTGGGCTTGATTTCATAATGCAGACAATAAAAAAATATCGACTACTTAATTTATGACGAATTAGTGTAAAACCTTTTCATAGAAATTCAACACACAGAAAAAAAAACTTAGTCATATAATTTAATATACAAAATTTATTTCACAATTACGAATAAGGAAAGATCGTTGAAGTACTTGATTCGATCGATTTTGTTCCATTCAAACCAAACCAAATCTAAAATCTATAGGGTTCATATGTTAGAGGATGTCATCATCACGCTTTTTTTAAAAATATTGTTCGTAATAGATCCTAGTGAGTGTGATGAAAAGCAGATATGAATATCATGCAATATATTCAAGCAATTATTTTTATAAAAAGAATCAGGAAATGAAGATTTTTGAGCATTTGTAAAAGTCTTTATCTTGCTGAAATATTTAACTACTTCTGATATCTGTTAATCAGTTTTTTTTATTTCTTTATGAATATTCTTCTGCTAACGTAGCGAAAATTTTCTAAAAAGTATCTTTAAGAAATATTCTACTTAAGACGATTCATTTATAGAATTAATCTTATTCAATTCACTAGAGACATAAATGAATTTCATTATTAATAGTAGTACTATTGTATTATATTTTAGCGTTCACAAATACTTGGCAATCGTGTTGAAATGGAAGTAGCTGATGCTATTGCAAAAAATAATACACTTCTTCGTTTAAATTTACAATTTGATACACTTGGACCACGTGTTCGTGTTACAGAAAAACTTAAACAAAATTTAGATGCTTGTAAGATATAATAATAAAATAATTATTTATTTAAAAAAAATTCGTTTTTCTTTTATATTATTTTAGTACGCAAAAAACGTTTAAACAAAGCCCACTAAAACTACACATATCTTTATTAACTCTATATTATTGTTTGTGCACTGGCAATCTCATTATCCTTGTGGTTTTTTTTTCTGTTTGTAATTTTCAAATGGTGCTGATTTTGATTTGTATTTCCTTTGTTTTTTCCAGAATAATAATGAACAAAATGAAAAAAAAAAGATAATCCTCCTCTAGTCAACACCATCAACGAAAAATCCATTAGACCTTAATGTTTTTTCCAAAATTGTTTTCTTATGAATTAAAATTCTTTGTTTTTTCCGTTGTTTGTTTTAACATGCAAAATATTTGTATGTGTATATTAGTCATTTATATGGAATCCTTCCTGTTTTGGTCTGATCTTTTTTTGTTTTTTTTCTTGTAGAATTTATTTAGTCAAACCTAAATAAAGTTAATTATGTAGTTTGATTCAACTTTTTCTTTTTAAATCTTTCTAGAAAATTATTTACCTTTGTTTTCATTTTTTTTTTTGCAGATGAAGTTTTGTATTTTATTATTTCTTTTATTAATTATTCAAGTTGATTTACGTCGTCATAATTATAGTGATGATAACAATAATGCCGATGAATTAGATAATCTTTTGAATAATCATAATCATCATAAATCCCATTCAAATAAAGAATATCTTCAAGATTTATCTGATGACAATAATAATCAAGAATATTCTTCATCATTTCAACGTGAAAAAAAATATCCATCACGTAAAAAAGTTCTTGAAGATGTTGAAAATGATAATGATGAACAAGAAAAACCAATACATCATACACATTCATCTAAATCAAATAATCATTCAATATTATCTGATACAAAAAATCGTAATATAAAAACAACGACAACATCAAAAAGTTATATTGAAGAAGCATCATTATGTATAAATGAATTTGATGTTAAAAATGAACAATTAGTTAAAGTAAAAGAATTAAAAAATGGTGCACATATGATACGTTTTGTTCGAATTGACGAGCCATCATCATCTCATGGCCTTGATATTAAAGATATTTGTATGCTAAATTGTTGTGTAGAAAAAAATTGCGATTTAGCAATGCTTAGTGAACAACGTGCAAATGTAAGTCATTTGAATGGTATTCTAGAAAAATATCAGAAGCAAGTAATATCTCCAGCAAATGTCTACCCTAGTTAAGACGAATGGAACAAAAATGGGTTCGAAACAGGCGAATGAAAACCAATACGTGTTCTGAACATTCTGTTTAGCATGCTCGAAACATGTTCGTCTGTCCCAAAGGCATTCTTTTGCTTCGTTCGTCTCGACCTGGGATGATGATTATTGTCACGTCCAGTTTATTGCTGCTGTTATAATACCTCTATTGATCTAAACTTTTACTCAGCAAGTATAGTAATGGATAATATCTCGTTAGGAGATAATTCGTACATATCTATTCGTTGTTCTCTTGTATATATACCACTCCTAAAATTTTTACAAGGAGAAGAGAACCGTTTTTATTGTATACATGTTCAATTTAGTGTAGACTTAGAAGCAAGTCCAAACTAAGCCAAAATAATTGCTATTCCACATGGTATAGATAACCTTGACGAACAATATTATGACGGTGCTATAAATATTATGGAATGCTTAAGTAGTTTATCATTTATGGTTGCTAAACGAAAAAAAATGACATAAATTTTTTTTCCGTTATCTATATTTGATTACTGTTACAATATTAACACTACCTCATATAATAAAACATATTCTTTACCAATCAAAACTCCTTAAAACATTTATCAACTATTTTTTATTTCAATATTATTTTTTCTAATATTTTTACAGTCAACTATTTGAATACTTTTATTAATTTATTTTATTATAGGATGGTTATAAATGTTATTTATTTGCTTGTAATGGTAGTTGTACATATGCACCACATCAAGATTATACAAGTATGATATTGAAAAAAGATTTCTCATATGATGATGAAGTGCCTGTGTTAAATAAACAATTAAATAATAATGAAAAATCATCAGATGCATCATCATCAACTCTTTGTAAGTTAAAAATGTTTTTTTTTGTTTTTGATTCATTAAAATATAGAAATATAATGAATTTGAATGGATATAGCTACGACATGTCGAAGTACAGAATTTTCTTGTCGTGATGGAAGTTGTATTCCTTATTATGATGTTTGTAATTCATATGAAGATTGTCCATCGGGTATTGATGAAGCGATGTGTTCACCGGGTATATTATTGTTGTTGTTGTTGTTGTTATTGATGTTGTCATTGTGATTGTTTGGATTGTTTTGATTTTGATAAATTTTCATAATTTATTAGAATTTACTCTTCATCAACGTACACAACAAGAAAATCGAAAAAAACCATCAACAGATGTTGATAGTGATACAAATAGTGATCTTGATGAGGTTCTTGATGATATTGCAGATGAAGAAATAGTAACAACAACAACAATGAAAACTATAACAAAAACTACCAGTACAAAATCATCTGTATCAAAAAGCAAATCAAAAAATCGTGAAGGCATGATTTAAAGATTTATTTTCATTTAAATAATATATAATAATTGCAGGTGGAAAATCATATAAAAATTTAACATCATCTTTTTTATATAATATTGATCTTGATACACAAGAACGTGTATCAAAATTACAAAAATTAAAAGAACATTTAGAAGAAACAAAAGGTCCTGAAGCATGGTATCATTTATTTCAAACATTAATTCAACATCAACAACAAGATCATTCAAATACAGAACCAGAACAAATTGGTTCATCATCAAATGATGATGAAAATTTTAAAGATCATTTATTAGCATTAGAACAACAATGGATAGCTGATAGACAAAAATTAACAACTAAAACAGCAACAACAACAACAACAACAATAGCAATGAAACCAAAAGTAAATCATCGAAAAACAACAACAACAACTAAACGAATGAAAGTTATTAATGATGATGATGAACCAAGATTACGACGACCACCACCACTTATTACAAATGATTTAATTGATGATGAAGAAGATGATGATGGAAATGATGATGGTGATCGATATTATTGGCAACCATCATATGATGAGCGTCATGGAAATCGTTATAATTATCAACAAAAAAGTAAAATAACATCAACAACAAGAAAACCAAAAATAAAATATCCATTAATAAATCGAGATACTACTATGACAACATTATTACGAGGTAGTTCGATGTTGTAATATTTATTGATATTTGCTTTTGTAAAAATATTGTTAACAGCATTTATTTTTATAGATAAATATAAAGAAAAACAAATAATATCCTTTTTATTTTTATTTTTTTTCTAGCAAATGGTATTGATTCAGATAATTATTCTCATACAAGATCATTTTTACGTGAATCCAGTGTCATTTTAGTTCTTCTTCTTGGTCTTATATTTACAATTGTTTTACTTGTCTTAGTTGGTTTTTATTGTCGAGATTCATGGAAACGTGGTCGAATATTTAAAAATCGTTCAACAGATGCAGATTATTTAATAAATGGGCTTTATCTTTAATAGAAGATGATTTTTAAAAAAAAGTATCTCAAGTAATCTATTCTATTTTTATTATTGTTGTTGTTGTTAAAAAAGAATGAAAATATTTGCAAATTTTTATTGTTTCCGTCTTTTTAAACATTTAATTTTATGTTAATAATTATTGACAAAAAAAAAAACTTTTTTTTCTCGAGCATATATCAAATATATATATATTTATGTATGTGTACATTTTGTTTGTTTGTTTTTAAAACTAATATTTTACTGACAAAATATATTTTTTTGTTAGATATGAATCTATTATTTGTCTCATTGTCAAATGTTTTTTTCTTTATTGTATATCATTGTTAAACATGACCTTATGTATAAAATATATATATATATATAAGACAAAATGAAATATTGTTTTTTTTTTAAAATTTTAGTGAAGGATTGACAGCGAAGATGATTTTTTTCTAATTATGTACAGCTCTTACAGAGGCGCAAACATCAATAGATAAAGTCTTAAAAAATCAAAATTCTGATCCATTAATAGGTTTTATAGTCACAACATGATTTCAAACCTTTTTATTTGTCATGACACATCCTTAGAGAACAGATCACTAAGAAATGTTTCAGTTTCTGAGTTTTCGCATTTGATAGAATAGATTCAGTTAGATGATTTTAATAGTTACTAAATAGAAGGATAATTAAGATAGCTTATAATCAAATATATTCGATTAAACTAGAATATTCTTTTATTTTTTTAAATAATCTCATGATATATTTTAGATGATTCCTCGACGTTTTACTCGTCTGTTATTTCTAGTCTTTTTCCTTTTTATCGTTATTGTTCTATACTCAATGCTTCAATCAATTGGTACGAATCGTAATGAACATGAGGTTAAAAATTTGAGTGATAATTTCTTTAATTTTAATTTTATTTATTTATAATAGTTAACAAATGGTAAGGGAATTGGTGAACGTCTTCAAAATCTCGAACAATCAATTCTTAATCTTGGTCAATCAATGAAAGATGAAAATCAAAAACAAAAAGATCGACCATTACAACCACCACCAATAATTCCAATAATACCACCAATAGAAGATGTTCAAGAAAAAAACATTCCAAAACCAGTTGAAAAAAAAGAACCATCTAATACAAATGATCGATGTATTTGGCGAGATTCTTCTCCAGCTAATACGACACTCGATGTAAATTATTTATTTATTAAATAATATATAAACTAAGCTTTTTTTTTTTGTATTATTATTAAGATTCGTCAATTATATAATACTCTTCCATTTGATGATATAGATGGTGGTGCATGGAAACAAGGATTTAATATTGAATATGATTCATCTAAATGGACAACGAATAATAAATTAAAAATTTTTCTTATGCCTCATTCTCATTGTGATCCAGGTATTAAGAATAAAACTAAATACAAAATAATATTGAAAAATTAAAATAAATTTTATATTTATTTAGGATGGATTTATACATTTGAAGAATATTTTAATCGAGCAACAAAACATATTATTGATACAGTCATAACAATACTTAGTACAAATAAAAAATATAAATTTATTTGGGCTGAAATGTCTTTTTTAAGTTTATGGTGGAATCAAGCATCATCTGATCAACGTCAATTATTCAAAAATCTTATTAATAATAAACAACTTGAAATTGTTACTGGTGGTTGGGTAAATCAATAAAAGATTTTATAAATAATATATGATAAAAATATGATTTCTTTTTTTTTTTATATTTAGGTAATGAATGATGAAGCAAATACACATTATTTTGCTATGCTTGAACAATTAATTGAAGGACATCAATTTATTGAAAATAATATAGGTTTATAATTATGTTATATATTTATTCTCACGAAAGAAATTTTTATATTTTATTTTAAGGAAATATTACAGTACAAAGTGGTTGGGCTAATGATCCATTTGGTTATTCACCAACAATGGCTTATTTACTTCATGGTACTGGTATGAAACATATGGCTATACAACGGTAAATATATTTCTTTTTTAAAAATAAACTTAATAAAATTTTTGTATATAGTGTTCATTATCATATAAAAAAAGCTTTAGCTAAAGAAAAACAATTAGAATTTACTTGGCAACAAACATGGGGTAAGAAAAATTAAAAGAAGACATTTGTTTTGTTTTGTTTTATATATATAGAAAGAAAATTTTTCTTAATTAATAGATCGAAATATGTCTACAAGAATTTTTACTCATGTTCTTCCATTTTATTCTTATGATATTCCACATACATGTGGTCCTGATCCAAAAATTTGTTGTCAATTTGATTTTAAACGAGCAGCTGGATCAGAAGTTAGTTGTCCATGGGGAATAAATCCTGCACAAATAACAGATGAAAATGTTCGAGAAAGGTTAATTTAAAAAAAGAAATAATTTTTTTTTTGTTATTATTTAATTTCTTCAGAGCTCAAACATTACTTGATCAATATAGAAAAAAATCTCAATTATATCGAACAAATGTATTATTTGTTCAATTGGGTGATGATTTTCGTTATGTAACAATGGATGAAGCAAAAAAACAATTTGAAAATTATGATAAATTATTTACATATATGAATAATCAAATTGATTGGAATGTTAATGTAAGTTTTAGTAATTTCTTTTTTGTTTTTATTGTATGAGATATTTCATATTTAATAAAAGATTTATTAGGCTCAATTTGGTACATTAAGTGATTTTTTTGAAGAACTTTTACAAAATACATCTCAAACACAATTTCCAAGTTATATGGGAGATTTTTTTACATATGCTGATCGAGCTGATCATTATTGGAGTGGTTATTTTACTTCAAGAGCATTTTTTAAAAGAATGGATAGAATTGTTGAATCTTATCTCAGGTATAAATAAAATGTTTTTTATGTAATCATAGATAATACCATATTTATTATACGAAGTAAATAAGATGAAAAACCTTAGATAGTATATTCGGATAATTAATGTGATATAAATTTATGATAAACAATCATCATGTCAGAAATTTGATTGTTTATATTATGTACAAATTTGATAGATACTAATGACTGATATTCGTGCTTTCTTGAAGAAATCAAAAGTTTATAGGCTGTAAGCTTTTTCTGTTTTTAGCTTCATTTTGAGAGTTTATCAAACAATTTTTGCTAAATATAAGATTAGCGGACATTGGCTATTCGTTTCAATATATGTTTAGAATTGATGTTTCGTTGGAATTTTCAATCTATCAAAGCGTAAATAAAAGATTACACTTATTTATATTATAAATTAATTCTGTGTCTAAATTTTGTTGAAACAGACGATACCATTGAGACGTTGAGTCCGATAGAACGTTTAATAGTACTTATCATTCTCTTGTTGATTATGAGTTGATTCGAAATATCACTATTTATGATAAGCATCTAGTGTTCGGCGAGAGAAACAATTTGTTGAATCTGTGTTGAGATAATTGCATGAATTAACCAGATTGAATTGAATTTGCTCAAGTATTTTAAGTCCATTCATCATGTGAAACAATATTTCACTGCTGTTACATAACAATGCATTATTCTCATTAAAGCTGCCTAACCGAACTTTGAAATCAATCAATGTTGAGACAAAAGAAGTATACACTGATAAGCCCATATGGAGAAGACTTTTGTTCATTACTGTAAATTTTCAAATCATTTATTTCTTTCTCTAAATTTCTAAAAGAGATATATTATATTTCTTTATATATCTGACAGACCTTTCCATTATTATTTTTAGAGCAAGTGAAATACTTTTTTCTTTGGCTCATATTAAAACGCTTGAACAAAAAACCAGTAGTCAATTTCCAAAGGATAACCTTTTTGCAATGTTAGTTAAAGCACGACGAAATCTTGGTCTCTTTCAACATCATGATGGTATTACCGGTACAGCTAAAGATCATGTTGTTAATGATTATGGATCAAAGTATTAAAAAAAAATTTTTTTTAGAATATTTATTTAATTTAAACTAAATCATTTTCTTTAGACTTTTAACAGCAATAACATCATCTCAAAATGTTTTAGAACAATCAGCAGCATATCTTCTTTATCAAAATGATTATTCATCTGATAGTAATTTATTATCATCAAATACACAATTTAAAACCTATGAATCATTACCAACAAAAAAATTAATTTCATTTAAAAATCAACAACAAACAATAAAGTAAAAAAAAATTTCTTTTTTGTAAAATTATTTTTTCTTTTTTTATATAGAGTTATTTATATTTATAATCCAACTGATCAACGACGTATACAAATTGTTAAACTTCTTATTGATACATATCAAGTATATATAACAAGTAATAAAAAAACAATAAATTCTTGTCAAATTAATCCAAAATGGACTGGAAAAAAATCAAATATAATGGAAAATAATATATTTGAAGTTTGTTTGAAATCTTTTTCTTTTTAGTTACATATTTCTGAATATATTTTAGTTACTTATTCTTGTTGATATTGAAGCATATTCTTTAAAAGAATATACAATTCATATTAGTACAACACAAGAATCATGTCCATTGAGTACTATTGAATATATTAATGAAAAAGATGCAATGGTAAATTCATCTGGGTATGTTAATACTTTTTTTTGGAAAATTTTAATAAAAAAATATATATATATATTCGAAAATTTTAGACCATTTAAATCCGAATTAATGAATAAAAAATTAATTAAATTAAATAATCGTTTTCTTTCAATAAGTTTTTCCAAAACTGGTACTTTAAAAAGTATTCAACATTTAAAACATGAAGAAAAAATATCTTTTGTAACAAATGTTATTCATTATGGTACATCAAAACAATCAGATCATAATAGTGGTGCATATTTATTTTTACCTGATGGTGAAGCTAAAGATGTTCCTAAGACTAATCAAGATATCATACGTATTCAACGTGGTGTATTAGTCAGTCATATTGATATCATTCATGAAATGTATGGTTTACAATATAAATTAACAAATACAAATGGTTTGTTATATAAATATATACAGTAGAAATGCAAAAGTCTTTGCCCTCAATATTTCACGTAGTTCTCTAGATGAATATGATGACTAGAGAAAGGTTGTCTCACTTTCTGGAGATTTCTCAAAAAAAAAAAATTTTAGAGGTAGACTTTCAGAAAGGTAATCTATACAAGGGGCAAAGATTTTCATACCTTACTGTATGTATAAAAAGATTTCGATGTATTTGTTTAGGTTCGGATGATTATATTGTTGATCTTAGTGCAACAACACATTTAAATATGAATCAAGATATAGAATTAGCCTTGAGATTTACTACAGGAATTAAAAATGGTGATGAATTTTTTACAGATCTTAATGGTTTTCAGGTAAGAATGTAAAGAAATCTTCAATGATGATAGTAATTTAATATGAATAAATCAAATGATTATAGATTTATTGTTTATAATATATATTAAATAATTTTTTTAGTATTCTAAGATTAATATTTTGAGATTCTTATAAATATAAAGTCATGTCATTTTAATCAGTTATTTATTAAATCTTCAAGATTAATTATTCTTATAAAAATATCAGACTTCAAATCAAATAATCGGATGAATAAATACAAAAATTCATAATTGATAAAAATTTTATATTAAATCTAATTTAAAGGTTTTCATTAGATCTTAATACCTTATAGAATTTCGTCTGATCCCATTCAAAAATAAGATAAGATTATCATATCTTTTGAGAATCTTATCATACGATATAATATAAGGTTTTTTAAATACTACAACTTTTTTTTCTATAAATTCTATTGATTATCTGATCGAAATAATTGATATCAATCCATGTCTTTATTTTAAAGATATATCTCCAATAAATTTAAAAGAAAAAATCATAACTCTCTCATTGACATACTATTTAATACGAAGAAAGAGAAATTTGATGCCTAGCTTTTCATAGGATCTCATCCGATCACATAACAACTCTCATCAAAATTTATCAGATTAAGCTAAAAAATTTTGTTTTCAGATATCTGAGACTACATCTCAGTAGTAATTTTAAGCTTCTTCGAAAGTTTTACCTTTCAAAATCTTATTAATCCAGATGGAAAGGTCAAAATCCAAAGACAATCGATTGTTCCTTTAAAGAATAGTTTCAAGTATCAGTTAAATCAGATAAATTTAGAAATTACTATAAAAAAAGAATTTTTTTAAAGACTCAGCGTTGATCTTAATTGCATATGACATTTGACGCTACTATACTCTAATCGAAATTAAATTTTTATTTCAAAAAAAGAGAGAAAAAGAGTTACTATTAATTAATAAAAAAAAAAATATTAAAAAATTTTGTTTTATAGACAATACGACGAAAAACTTACAGTAAATTACCATTACAAGGTAATGTTTATCCAATGCCAGCTTTGGCTTATATTGAAGATGATCATATGAGATTTTCAATACTTGCTGGTCAACCATCAGGTGTAGCATCTTTAAAATCTGGTAATATTATTTTTTGTTGAAAAAAAAAAAAAAGAATTTTATTTATTATAAATTTAGGTATCGTTGATGTTTTTCTTGATCGACGTTTACTTCGTGATGATAATCGTGGTTTAGCACAAGGTGTTACAGATAATCGAGAAATTATTAGTCGTTTTAAACTTCTATTTGAACCACGTCATACCGTATATAAATCTATTTAAAATAAATCTTTTTATATATTCTTTTTTTTCATTTAGATTGCTGATCGAACATCATTAACTGGTTATCCATCATTATTAGCTCATCATCATTCAATTGAACTTTTATATCCTATGCATGTATTTCAATCAATATCAACAAAAATTCCTCAAAATGAATTAAATTTATTTTCAAAAATAAATCTTTTTCCTAGTGATTATCATTTAATTAATTTACGTACATTAAATGAAAATAATGATGATTTAAAATGTAGTTCATCAAAAAATTTAGCATTAATTTTACGAAGATTTGCTTATGATTGTGATGAAAATTATGATAATTCATTTCATTTTGAACAAGTAAAAAAATTTAATTTAATAAAAAATATTTATTGATTTTCTCTCTCTCTTTTTTAAGCCAACTTTTGAACATTTTTTTCCAGCAAACCAAATAGATACAATTGAACAAACATCATTATCATTAAGACATGTACAAAATCATTTAAATATTACATCAAAACTAAATGTTCCAATAGCAGAAATAATGACTTATAAAATAAAAATAAAATAACTTCGAAACAATTTTTTTTCAGCAAAGACTTTGTTTTTTTTTATATATTAGAATATCTAATATTTTTAGTATCATCATGGGTATTTGTTTTAGGAAATAGTTTTTATGTGATAATGATCTTTTTTTTCCGTTCGAAGGTATTTTTATGTGAATTTTTCTTGAGTTGTTGTTTTGGCTTTGATATTCTATATGCTCTCGATTTGTTGACAAAATATAATATAATAAATCCAACATTGTGTGACAATGTTATATAGTCAATCAGATGATGATGATGATGATAAGAAAGAGAAGGAGAAGAAGAAGAAGAAGAAGAAGCAAAAAAAAATTATTGACATATCATGAAATGATTCTAGACAAAAATTCTTTCTGTCATTCAGAGTAGAATTATCAGAATTTCCTTTTTTTTTTTCTTCTTTTTTTTTTTATTATTGTTGAGTTTTATGTTAGCATTCGTACTACTTCAATATAATAAAAGCTATATACCGGAAGCCATGCAAGGTAATAAATGATGAATATAAAAGCATTCGTATGTCTGCACTGCATGAAATGTTTAATGATCTGCTCAACAGACCACAATAGCCGTTTGATTATATACATGAGATGTTAAGTAAGCCATAGTTGTATTTTTTTGGGAAGTGATATATATAGATAAGGATATATAGATATTTATATGTATTTCCATCGTTCTATCATTATTCATCTAGCCATAAAATAATCGATCTCAGCAAAAAAAAAAAACAGACGGTACAGGAACATTGTCGACTTAGTGTCAACAGTCTTTCTAATACGCTTCTTTCTTCTCTTCTTCTTCTTCTTTTTTTTTTTTGCTTATTGTTTATTCGGGTGTATACTAGAAACAAAATCGTTTTTCTTGCCTTCAAGAATAATAATAATAATAAAATGTCTACTGAGGGTGACAGAGGGAAAGATATAGAGTTTAGAAGTGTGTGTAGTGAGAAAATGACGAACAAAAATGTTTAGTGTAGCAGACGACTCTTTTAATAATTTGTTCATTGCATGTAACGGTAAGTCATCAGTAGAAAAGAAAAGAAGTGTGTACGTGAGAGAGAGAAAAGAAACGAAGTCGTTTGAAGGCGGAAAACACACATACACGCAATGAAAGATATGACAAACGACATCAATGATAAAAGAAAAAGTAAAAAGTATGTTGCCGACATGAAAACTGAAGACTTCTATCTTAATAATAATATAAAATAATCATAACATTGCTAACTAGGCATAAACGTAAGTGCCACTACTTCTTATTCTTCTTTCTCTTCAAATGTCAAGATGCATGTATTTCTCCATGTAATCTATTACAATATTATATGCCAAAAAAAGAAATCACTTTGAGCAAATAAGAAATGAGAGTGATGTAATATGAGTCGATGATCGAGTACTATTATTTCCTACATTTTATGATTTTTCATATTTATTAATGATAACTATAATGAAGACAATGATAATGGTGAGAATGAAAACGACGATAAGAACAAACTATAAACAAGAATTTCCCTATGGAAGAACTCTCACTATTCATTATTTGTTAGGAAATAAGAACAAAAAAATACGAGAGGAAAAGAAAAATATAGCTTAACAATTTTGGTTTGACACGAAATTTTTTATTCAATACCGTCGCTTGACTGAACAATCATATTGGCATATCGATCTCATCATTCAAATTATACATTCTTGTTGCATTGAAAAGCTTCATCTTTCTGACATTACTAACGCTAAGTACCAAATTGAATAGGCAATACTTATCGAGTTGTCTTGTCTAGATGAGACTACTATTAACAATGTATAGAACACTATATAGATAGATGGATATAGAAGAAAAGAGGGAGAGAAAGAGAGAGAAAAGGGGAATGGAAAGAAGGAGCGGAACGCAATGCATTAGTTCCAATTTGTTTTTATGTTGATGATGAAGACGAAGCGAATAGAAAAAAAAAAGAAAAGAACAACGGGAATAATAAATAGAAGATAGTGGCTTAACCTAAATTCATAGCAACAAGAATGATGATGATGATGATAATAATAATAGTCTTAGAAATTTTCTCGCTCTTTCTTTCGATAAAAACAACGATGACAAGGACTTATATGTCGATTATCAGATATAAATGAGGTGCACATATGTTTGTATATAGCTTAACCAAATATCCTTAAAATTCTATTACAAATTCTCAGTTTGTTTCTATAAAAGAAAAATTATATTATTAATTTATGTTTTTTTTTCTTTAAGATATATTCTTTATTTTTTATTATTATCATTATTATGATTTAAAATAACATAAAAAGATTTATTTTTTATTTTATTATTTTTTTCTGTTATAAATTAACCATGTTAATACTGAATAATAATAGTACACGATGAAATTTGTAAGTATAATCTATAAATAATCTAATTGATGATATCTATTTCATAAAACAATAGCTATCTGGTATTTATCTATCGATATTTATTCATCAATTAAGAACGTTACTCGTTGTTGTTGCAAAAGAAACATGTACAATGGCAAAATTTGTTTGTTATCAATGTGATTCACGTATTGATGATTATTGTGGTGATCCATTTAAAATTCATCGTGCTAATCGAACAGTTGAATGTTCAGATTATTGTGTAAAATTTTATCATTTTGATGGTACATCAACTAATGATACATTTATAAAACGTGGTTGTTTAACTGATTATTTTTTACATCGTTTATCAAAAATTGATGTTTGTTATCGACATACAACTGGTTCAAATTTTACAACCGGACGTTTTTGTATGTGTGCAAAAGAAATGTGTAATCGAGCTTCAATTGATAGAACTATATCATCATATTTTATTCTTCTTATTACTTTTCAATTACTAATATTAATTGGACTTAAAAGGATATTTTCATAGTATTAACATGTCTTATATGAGTTTTTTTCTTTTTTTTTGTATTTGTGTCTATCATTTATGCATGCATGCATGCATACATACATGCATTTTCTTTTATTATTAATATGGATGTAAACATACCTACATTGTCTAATGGCGAGACAAGTGTAGACAATAAGATTTATACATACATTTGTTCACCTTTACTTGTTTCTTTTAGTCTCAATCTATTTAATTAAGAGTTAAAATATCACATAAATGTAATATCGACGAATAAAAACAAAACAAGACGACCAGTTATTTTTATACATAATCGGACCGCCATGTCTCTCTTTCTCTCTGTTTTTTTTTTATTTTTTATTCATAATATTAAATATAAATAGTCGTTATTGGAACTAGGATTTTTTTTTCTTCTAATATTTCTTTTTTTATCGTTGTTGTCTCACGAAAACGTTAATACGATCGTCATCACGAATGACGGTAGTATGTATACATATTATACTTTATTTCTTTACCTTCCGATAAAAAAAAGAGGAAGGAACGAAAAAGAAAAAGCCGACGAAAACTACGCATAAATCGATTGTACATCCGGCCTCGGCTAAGATACATAAAAAGAACACAAAAAAAAAAAAAAAAACGAAAAAGAAAAAGAGACAAAATAAATAGGTGAGCACAGTGACGAAGGAAATAACGAATTTAAGTTTCGTTGAGTAAATGGTGACAAAGGGCATTAACAACAGAAGGATAAGATGATCAGCTAGATTTTTTTTTCATTCCTCTCTCTGCTTTTTTTTTCGTTACATCATTATTCATCATTTTATTTTCCTTGAAATTCTTGACTTGTCAAGGTTTGACAGGGAATTCTTCATTTATTCTTATTACATTATTCATTTTCAAATAGACACTCAACACAAGTGGTAAAGTGTGAAATATAAGACGTTATCAACAAAAGAAAAATAAAATAAAATAAAATAAAATATCACAAAAAAAAACAAAGTAAGCCGTTTTTATTATTTCTTATCTATTGTTTTCGCTCGGATATCTTTATCAATTAATTGGATAAAATATTGTTTTTCTACCACCTCACCCCCCTTTCCAATCTTTCCCCCCTTCTCTTCACATGAGTATATATATTCGATAAATTAACAATAAAAAAGCACAGTCGAAAATATGTTACAAACAGAGAATCCTCCTGTCTTTCGACAATATATTGAGCAACCAACAGAAAATGATAGTCTTATTGCTCAACGAGTATATAATACATATAAACAAATGCATACATATCAATGTGTGGATTTTGTTCGTCAACAACATGATCGTTGGTTAAAATTTAATCATGATCGTATGACAATATATCAAGCATTGGAAAAATTAAATACACTTGTTGATGAAAGTGATCCTGATGTTGATGTACCAAATATCTATCATGCATTTCAAACAGCTGAAGCTATACGAAAAATGTATCCTGATCAAGATTGGTTTCATTTAACTGGTCTTATACATGATTGTGGAAAAGTTTTAGCACTTTATAATGAACCTCAATGGGCTGTTGTTGGTGATACATTTCCTGTTGGTTGTCAATTTAGTGATAAAATTGTTTATCATAAAACAACATTTGAAAATAATCCTGATTTACATGATAAAATCTATTCAACTAAACATGGAATGTATACACCAAATTGTGGTCTTGGTCAATGTATGATGTCATGGGGACATGATGAATATCTTTATCGTGTATTGATTAATCATTCAACATGTACTTTACCTGATGAAGCTTTATATATCATACGATATCATTCATTTTATCCTTGGTATGAATTTATTGATTTGGTAGTTTTTATTTCATTTTATTTTATATTATTAATCTTTTAGGCATACAGGCAATGATTATATGTATTTATGTAATGAAAAAGATCTTCAAATGTTAGAATGGGTTCGTCGTTTTCAAAAATTTGATTTATATACAAAAACGGATAATGATTTACCAAATATTGATGAACTGAAACCGTATTATATATCGTTAATTGAAAAATATATACCAGGCATCGTTGCTTGGTAAACATCGTTGATTGTTAATTTGATTTTCAATAATTCCTTTGATTTATTCGAAACATAATAAATAGCAAAAAATAAATTTCATGATGAAATAACAGTTTCATTTAACTTCATTTTATTCATGTCAGAATTTTTTCGTTTTCTCTTCTTATACATACATGCATTACATTCATTTGAATACCGTTACACTTCACTTTCAATGTTCTTTGCATGATGAGACCATAGAAATTCGTTCTTTTTTTTTCTTTTTTACCTTCTAGGTCATAGAATGCATCATCGGTATGGGAGTAGTAGCAATAATTCATTGATATCATCGTCTGGTCATGGAGTATTTTTAGGAACAGCACGAGAAAAACGAGAAAAATTATTGAGAAAAGCATATTTAAATCAACAACGAAATGGAGTATCGGTAGGATGGCAATCATGTACACCTCCTCCTTCTCAATCATTGAATGAATCATTTACACCCGAAATTCGTTATTTTCGTCCTAATCAAAATTCTCGTACACATAGTGTTGATAGTATTTCATCAACAACAAGCACTACAACTGCAACTATTCCAATAACTGAACATCATATGCCACGTACATCAAGTCAAACAAGCCTTAATATGCATCGTTCAAGTCCTTGTCCATCAGATATGTCATTTTCATATTCAAATCCAAAGTATTTTGTTCGAACAGCTGTTTTTCGTCCTTCATCAGCATTAACATCAAAACCACCATTACATTATGAAAATGTTATTGTAAGTAAATTAAAATTTATATTTAATCTTTTTTGACATTCATTTTTTTTTTATAATTTTTTTTCCATCTATAAATAAAAAGCAATCTACATTATTGGAAGATAAACAAAAATTGGGTGTTAATCATGATGAAACAACATTTCGATCACCAACACCTGGACCAGATTTTTCTACTATTCATACTGATTCAATAACACTTGATGAATTAATTGATCGACTAACTCCAACATCAACGAGTACACCTGAAGTAATTGAATAGTTTTAAAAAAAATATCTATTATCAAAATAATTACTTTTGTTTTTCTTTTCATATTAATTTAGATAACATTTCTCTATCCAGCTCTTCTTTGTTGTCGAACACATATTAATCCAATACTTTTATTTAATAAGATAGCAAGATCTATCTTTAGTAATTTGACACATAGTTCTCAAGTATGAAAGATTTTGTTTTTAAATAAAAAAAAACAAACCTACTCAAATAACAATATTTTATTGATAGGAACAACGAACTAATTTACTCCTTAATTATTTTTCAATGTTAGTTCATTGGACAAAAACATTTTCATATGATTTTCGTACACCATCATTAATGAATCAACTTGAATGTATAACAAATCAAATTACTAAAATAGATCCTATGTTTACATCAAACGTTAAAGTACTTTTATCTGATATTATGTCAAAAGTAAATCATATAAAAAAAAATATTTTCTTTTTTTTTTTTTATTATTAATTTATTTTATTTAGCTTAATATTCTTGATCGTTATGAACAATATTTACAATTAATTGATAATGAAATAGCTAATCGTTTAACAACATCTGCATTAACAGTTTGTATTTATTTTTACTTTTTATTTTAATTTTTTTTAATAATCATTTAGACGGATATTTATGAACAATGTCCATGTCCAAAAGAATTTGCACATCAATTAACACATATTGAATTAGTAAGATTATATAAATAAAAATAAAAATATTTTTTAAATTAAATTTTTATTTTTAGGATAGACTTAAAGCAATTGGTGCAGAAGAATTTATTCATATGCGTTCATCAGATTCCTCATCATCAAATTCTGATTCAACAAAATCATCATCATCATCACAATCTTGGACATATTGTCTTGAAGCATATATTAATTGGAGTAATCGTTTATCATCATTTGTAACAACAGAAATAATTAAACATTTAAAACGACATATTCGTGTTAAACTTCTTAATTATTTTATTGATGCAGCACTTGAATGTTTTAATACAGGAAATTTTAATTCAATGATGGGAATATTAGGTAAAAAAATTATTAATACTTAATAAAGATTAAATTGTTTTTTATGTTGCTGCAAAGAAAATAAGATTTATTTTCTTTTTTTTGGTTTCTATTGAAATAATAAGAAAATATTGATTAGAAAGAAAATGTCACGAACTAATATTTGACATTAGATTTTTCTCATGAGAGGAAAACAAAATATTTTCTATATGTCTGTCATTCTCTAGAGAATACAAGTAACAAAAAAAAAAAAGATTCAAATTTCATTAATATTTTCTATCTTTTTTGAATTACAATTTCAATAAATTAATAAATAATTTTATTTTTAAATCTAGGCGGACTTAATATGTTACCTGTTAAACGTTTAAAGAAAACGGTAGACCCTTCTTTTTTTTTTGTATTATATACTTTATCTTATTCGTGGATGTTCTAGTGGAGTAAAGCAAATCGTGCAAAACTAGATACATTAGAAAAATATATGAATCCAAGTAAAAATTTTTGTATTTATCGATCGATTGTTAAAGCAGCCATGCAAAGAGCGGAGAAACATCATTGGCAATCAGGCATGGTAAAAAAAATTTTTTTTGCTTGTGTTTTTGAATGATTATATATTGATTTTAGGTTATTATACCATTTCTGAGCATTTTTTTACGTGATGTTTATTTTATTAAAGTTCGATCATCTGATTTAGTTATGACCGATAGTGGACAAGAAGAACTTAATCTTAAAGTAAAAATTCCTATGATTTTTTTTTTATTAATAATAGAGAATTGATTATATTTTATTTTTTAGAAATTTTATATTCTTGCTCGTTTTATTTCAGAAGAATTTATGAGATGTAAATCAAGCAAAGTAAAATTTTATAAAATTTTAAAAAAATAAATAAATAAAAATGGTGTTTTTAGTGTTCATTTGCTCGTTATGAAAGCATTATTAATTATGTTGTAACTAGTCCTGTATTTAGTGAAGATTGTATGTAATTAATAGATTTTAAATAAAAGAATTATTTAAAATATGTTTTTTATTTAGCTTTAATGGCTGCTAGTTTTGAATGTGAACCACCTGAAACAGAACATGATCGTGATCAACTTCGATCGCTAAGGTTAATATATTTATTAAAAAATAAAATTATTATTAATATTCTTTTATTTTTAGAGCTAAATTAGGTTTTTGAATATGTATTAAAATAATGAAATATGAAGACAAAGAAAAGATTTTATATAGTAAAAACGATAAAAATGCTTTTTTTTTAAAATTTTATTGTGACAAAATAGCGAGTCTATGAATTGAATGAGATATATACATATAGAAATTTATTTATTTTATTTTTTTTTGTGTATATGAAAGATTTTATTTAAGAAAAAAATTTTTGAATTTGTTGAATAAAAAGCAATAATTGAACTTAACAGCTGTAATGATAATGAAACAAATTTAGATATAGATATTCTTCATAAAAGTAATAATTAACTTGGCTATCTTGTAAACGAAGAATAATTAAACAAGATGATTACGATGGAATGAGTCAGGAAAACATCAGAACATGATCCTAAATTTCAAATTTGTTTATTAGCATTACTATCGGCTGATTTATATATCAATCATGTAGAAATTATTCGAGGTATTTAGAACTTGTTCAAGAACAAATTTCAATTATACAATATACTCATTAAATTACTTATGGATCTAAGATATCAATGGTCATAGGAATGACTAACTGTACAAGAAGCAGTCTCTGATTTGTTGCTTTTCGACGGTTTAATTGCTATACGGAATCCTTTCTGCACGTGATGCATTACTCATGTTTAATCCAAACACTCTTTCTCTGTATCTGAGTATTATTTCGCATTGATAAAAAAAGACATGTTGACATTTGAAATATATGACGAGCATACATCTGATAGCCATTTTTCAAAATTTGATTCAGTGTGAGAGCTAACATGTGGTTGAATTCTATAAGTTCGGAAGTTAGAGAAAATAATAAAAAATTGATTTTATCTTAAGAGTATCCCTATTTTTGACTATATCCGATTCTCAGTCAGAATTTTACCAAAGATAAAAAATGCGTTCAGGAAATGTTGAGGAGATCTCGTTTTTACTTTCGTTGTTTTCACTGTTCTATCTTTGATAAAAATTTCAGTCTAATCAGTTGCATTCTAACTAAGAATCAGATGTGATTAGAAATAGAAAAAAATACTCTTAAATAATGAATCATTTTCAGTATAAATTGCCATCGTAAAAACTTAATGTTCAGCGAAAATTATCACATCGTTCTTGATCATATTCATAAAAACTCCAGTCATTAATTCGATAAATATGAAATATAAAAAACCAAAGTTAAGCGCGTATTAATGTCTATAAATGTTCTCAGTTTCTTCTATCATCTATTTATTTTTCTTCTTGGTATTCTAGTCTCATATATATTTACCATAATTCTTATTTATATAATAACATCAACTACATCAAATGATCATATTAAAAAAGTAACATCATTTCTATTTCCATCTAAACAATCAAAATCAAATATTCTTATAATGCCATCAAATGAAATATCATTTCATTGTGTATGGATGTTTGGTATTATTATTTCACATATAAAATTTCATAATCGATCAAAATTACGACCAATGTATTTAAAATTATATCAACAATATCTTTTTATACATTTAACATCAAAACGTATAAAAAATTTTAATCATAATAAAATAGTTTTTTCTGAAGTTATTATATTTGATATATCACAAATTAAAATTGAATTAAAACCATATGAACAAATTCGTACACAATATTGGTCAAATAAAACACCTATTGTATTAAGTCAACTTCGATTTCTTGCACGATATCGTATTGATAAAAAGAAAAAAACTCCACAACAACAATTAAAAGATAAAAAATTTATTGATCATTTACAACAATTAGTTTTTAAATGGTTTATTAATAAGGTGAAAATTTATTTCAGTAATTTATCTTCATCTACTATAATGCTATTTTAAGTCTTATAAAATCAAAAATTCTAGTCAATTATTTATGAGAACATTTTTCGTATTACAAAAGAGATACTATGATAAATTCTTTATCTTCTTCACATAATTATTGTCTTTATTAAAATATTTCACTATGAAATTTTAATCTTATTAAATATTTATCTCTAGTCTTCTTTATATAAATCCACAAGTAAAATCTTGGCCAAAATATGCAGTTAGATTTCTGCTACAAACATAGTTAATTAGAAATGTAAATTAGCTGAATTTATTACATAGATAATGAAACTAATTTGATGATAATAATAATAGTTAATCCTATAATCGATATTTTATTATCTGTAGGATAATTATTCTTTTTCTCAATTATATCCTTAAAATATATCAATTATCTATATTTTATTATTTACATAAAGGATGAAATTCATTTATATACATTAACAATGCGTTCAAAAGAAGAATGGTTTTATCGATTATATAATTCAAAATTATTATTTGAAGAAAAATCAATTAATTCTACTGAATATAAAACTATAAAATCATATTTATTTTCATCAAATAACGAAAATATAAATATTCCAATAGATAAAATCGAAATTGAATATAAATTAAAAAAATCTTTTTTAAATATTAATAAAAATAAATTATTAAAAAATTCTTTTTCTTCTATTAAAATTAATTATAATTCATTATTTGAAAGAAAAAAAAATTTTTCTAATATATCATTAAATCAAACATGGTATAAATTAATGAAAAAATTTTTTAAAAAATTTTATTTTTCAAAATCAAAACAATCAAATGATTATCTTTATTTAATAAATCATCTTATTATTCGTTGTACAAATAATTTAAATATAAAAAAATTTTTTCAAAAAAAAATTCAATATGAATTAAAACATTTAAAATTACCATATTATATTCAATGGATATATATGTCAAATATATATTTTGATAATATATATCCAAAAATAAAAAATTTTCAAAAATTATGGTTTAATCATAATGGTTTATGGATAGCTATTGATTTAATTTATCAAGGATATATATCAATTGAATTTAAAATAAAAATTAATTTAATTGATAAACAAAATAAATATTCATTTATATTAACAAATTTAAAACGTTTATTTTTTTTTCAAAATAATATTCAAATTTTTAAAAAAATTATTAATACAATATTAATTATTACAGTATGAAATGATTTTATTTTACTTTTTTTGAATATTTAAATGAGTATTGGCCTTTTTCTTTTTTAAATATAATCGAGATAAACAAAAATCTTATATACTTAAGGTATCAGAAAATATTAGATTTTTATTTTTTTTTATATAGAAATCTGCTTGAATGATTTAAAATTATTCATATAGATACAATGTCATCCGTAAAAATGATTAATTTTTCAAATGAATGCTTTAAAAAGATAAGAGTTTTCTTTCATCTTCTGTATTTTTAATTTTTCCTGAAATGTAATATGATTAAAAGTATATAGTTAGATTACTAACAATGAAAGCTCTTATCAACAAACTAACAAATGTACAATCTTAAGTGACCATAGTGTACTTAAAATAAGTTACTTCAATTTTCAAAGTATACTTTTGGCATGTAATATTGCAAAATTTGTTAGTTTGATGATGAGAGCTTTCATTGGACTCGAATATGATCAATCTTCGTAAGCATTAGTCGGCAACCTTCTATTGTAAGGAGTAATGGAAAAGTTTTGTATGTTTATTTTTGTTGCAGAAGAGCAAAGTATCTGATGCAAATATGTGGTAAAGAATTTGATTGGAGATACTCTTCTATAACGCTAGAAAAATCTTAAAATACAAAACACAAACATTCATTTTAATTTTTTCATTATCTTCTTTTAATACTTCCAAGCATCATATATATATATACAGTTAGTTATTCCAATGAAGGTTTCCATTCATTATTAAAATAATTAGTATCTTATATAAGAGAATGAATAGAAGACAATTCGATTAAAAAAATTAATTTAGTACATTTGGCTTGGATACCACTAACATAAATTTTTGTTTGAATGTCTGACAGGGAATCTGTGTCCTATTTCACATAATATTGTTCGACAGAGGATTCAATAAACTTTCTTTTTTATATCAATTATATAGCTTATGGTAACCCCTCTTTCAACGTACACTTTATCTTTTCAACCGTTATCAACATTAATGAAAATTAATGACTCAGACAATATCATATATATGTTTATTCCGAATGTTATTAAATATGTAGGAAATTTCTGTGTTTTTTTGTACACCATTGGTACTCTATCCTGATATAATAGAATCTTAATTGAAAGAGCAAAAAGATAGTCTGTATAATTAAAGGAAATTTTTTTCTTGACCAAGTAAAGTTCATGCCTATAGTTTGAAATGCATTTATTCTCATGATTATCTATTAGTATCATCAATAGCATAGAACATATAATTTGCATTTAGGTTACAAATAAGGTTAACATAAACTTCTATATTCGAAATGCGGAATACTTTCTTCTATGAAATAAAATTATCAACTATCATGTAATAATTAAATTTTTCAAGCATATGTCTTTAATATAATGTTGACTTTATTATAGAGTATTTGATTTAAAAGTTTAAAATTAGTTATTTTTGACAAGAACGTCTCGAAAATGGAAACGGTTTACCCACTAATCTAATGTTATTTATATTTTGAGAATAATATGATCTATATTTAGCGATGAAATGCTCATTTAGACAACGCATGAACTTCAAAGTAATGAAGCATGAATAAAAAAAAAACAAAACTATTAGTAATTATAAAAGAGATACGTCGAATCCAGTGCTAATATAAGTTTTTGTGTTTCTTTAACGGTTGTCAAATAATTTCACTACATACATATTGTTTTTCAGTATTTAAATAAAAGATTAATCTCGATGATATTATTTAAATAGACAATCATTGCTCATATGATATTATAGAAAAAGAAACAAGCACAAAATTAACATAACATGATTTGCAGATAAACATGTCAAAAAGAATTTCTATTTAATTGAAAAATGTTTCATTTTTCTGAGATATATACATATTTAAATAGATATTTTATAAATAATTTATAAGATATTTTGTTTGTTATCTATTATGTTAATATTAATAAACAAAACTATATTTTTTAATGAATAAAATTCTCTTTGTTTATTTTATTATTAAATAGATCAATATACGTAGTATAAATGGTATACTTTTAATAAATATACCATGTCCACCATCAGATCGTATATGGTTTGGTTTTGAAGAAATGCCTTTAATTGATTTTGATGTTCATCATCGTTATCATAAAATAACATTAAATTCTTTAGAAAATAAATCTCATTCATCGATAAATATAAAAAATTATTCAAATAAACAATTAAATCAATTACAAATAACAATTAATAATTTATTAAAGTATTATAATAAATAAATAAATAAATATTCCTATTTTTTTCTTCTCTTCTAATTAGTCAATGGATAAAAAAACAAATTTATAAACAATATGTTTTACCAAATATGCATGATATATGTATGAAATGGTGTAATAATCCATTTAAAAAAACTCATTTATTAATATTAAATAAAACGGAAATTAATAATCTTATATGGTTAAATGAAAATAATTTCAGACAATTAAATAAAAAATTTTATCTTATTGCACAATGGAAACAAAAAAGAAATTTAATTAAATTATATAAAAAACATAGAATGATATTATCAAAAAAAATTTTTTTGACAGATAAATTTCTTATATATCAACATTGTTAGAACGAAAAAGAAACACCAGAAAAAAGAAAGTTGTTTTTATTTAATTTTTTTATCTAATTAAACATCAAAGAAGCAGAAAATGACTTTTATTCTCGTAGGAATTTGTGAGAGATAAGAGAAAAGAAATGAAGTTTATTTTAACCAAAATAAGAAGATTTTGACTTTTGTTATTATTCGTCATATTTGACATTTGTTTGAAGAATACTTAGACAAAGATTGAGTCTTATCTCTATCATAAAATCGTTAATCAACAATCAGAACAAAAACAAAAAAAAAAAAACGATATGTTAAAATAACCTTTTCTTTGTATTACATCCTTTTTGTTTGATATATCTTTTAATGTATTTCTCTGTCGGATGTGGTACGCACTTGAAAGTGTCATCATCATTATCATTATAGATTTGCTAGGATTTTTCTTCTTATATGCATGTGTATGTGCGTGTTACACAAATATAAGATAGATAGTTAGCGTAGATGCCTATAAAATATCTCCTGCTAAGAATAGTAATACTTGTTGTCAATGTTGTCGTGCCTGTTGTTTCTTGTTTATTTGTATGTAGTAATCTTAATAGTATCGTAGAGAATATGTTATCGTAAAAAAAACCTAGATATGGTTCCGAAATCTTCGCTATGAGAACAAAAAAAAATGTAGAGAAACTGTTTTTTTTTTTTTTGAAGAAAATAGAGAAGCAAAAATGGAACAGAGACGAGATGAAAGACGTTTGTTGCAGAGAATGACAAGAGATGATGACGACGGTAGCGCGTATGGCCTGTCGTCGTCATTGTCGCCGCCCGCTTCTCTTTTCTTTTCCTCTTCTGCTCTCTCTTTGTCTCTCTACTCTCTTTACTAGTGTTAGAAGACGCATAAATATAGCCCAAAGCAGTAGGAAACTAGTGATGTGTGGTGTGTGCATGTATGTGATTTCCTTGAATCATTCACTATATAGATGATAACAAAAAATAAATAAAATCCTTATGTTTTTTTTTTGTACTAAATTTATTTTTAGACTATCATTAAATTTAATAATAAATCGAAGACAATAGAAAAATCGATTTAGAAGACTAAATATGCCGTCACCACAGATTATTGCGGATGAGCCTCGCTCGTTAACACCGGAACCAAACAATCCAGGCAATCGAACTCGTAGTCGAAGTCATGTATCCATATCATCAAGCAAACGCCCATCAATGAATACAAGTGTACCAAATTCAAATAAATCTAAACAAGGAATGTTTCGTCGTGCAGTACCACAAATGCCACGTATTTTAGCCTGTATCTGTTTTGTACTCAATCTTGTGTTACCGGGAACAGGTATGTATTCATTGTAGCAAAAGAAAAAAGACATTTAATGACACCATAATCAGTATGTCATTTTACATTAGATATATATGGATGATTTGTCGAGAGAAAAGCAAAATTGTCTTATCTTTTCCATTTTTCTTTTAAACATAATGAAAGAGAAAATTATAAGGGAACTGATCATTCATGCCGTCGACAGCACCATCATTACTCAGCATGTCTTGCAATTATAATCTCACAATTTTTAGCTTCTCTTCTTTCATATGCCGTTTTTCTTTTCTCATGTTGATTATTAACACACACGCGCGTGCCCAGTAGTATGGCTCATCAACATTGTTATTGCACTGATTCAGTTGACATAGACCGATTTCCATGAATTTGATTGTTTGTTGTTCTTGTTGTTATTATTATTATTATTATGATTCTTTTTCTAACATCATACTAAATTCATCCTTTACCCAATTTTTACTAATAACAACAAAAAAATAACGCATGGTATCAATATGATTGTTACTCCTAATCAATTGCAGAAATAGTTAGATAGAAAGAAAGAAAAAAAGAAAAGAAATAAGGTAATATCACATACTCCCATCTACACATGCGAATAGATGAATGATAGGTCTCTGACAAGCAAATGATGACATCCTGCTGCATACATTGTACGTTTTTGATGACAAATGAGTTCATTCATATAATGATTAAACATTAGTTTTTCATTGATAATGTTTATTACTTTATTTCATAATGTTTGATAAGAATTTTCTTTTATTTTTTTTCTCAAACTGATACAATTTCATTGATGTTCTTATATTCTCTTTATATGCAGTATTCTAGCTCAATGATCAAATGTCTTAGATAAAAACATAGTAGTAAAAACATGGAAAAAGGAAAATGACAGGCGAATGTATGCATTTGCAGTAGGGCGTATGTTAGTGTCGTCAAATTACATCATGATAAATATGCGAAACAATACAGAAAGCGAGCAAGCGAATAAACAAGAAAGAAAAAAAATGAATAAATATATCTTATCAGTAAATTGATCATGAAAAATATATTCGTTCATCATTTTATGTTGTTTCTTCTATTCTATTTCAGGTACATTAATCAGTGCATTTGCTGTATTTTGTTGTGGAAAACATGATTATGAAAAAAATATTGTCGCATTTTTTTACAATCTTCTTGCAGGCATTTTACAAAGTGCAACAATTATTTTGCTGGTGGGTTGGATTTGGTCAATACGATGGGGTATTCTTTTTGTTCAATTATCAGGTACGATTAAAAATACAAATATATATATATATATAGATATAGATATAATAAAGTATAGAAAAAAATAGAAGTACTTCTATTTTTTTCTTTTGTATGCATATAAAAACTCAACAAATAGTCGCGAGAATAAATCAATTTTATTACGATCGATCGCCTCTTTTTTTTTGTTGTTTATATTTCATTATGACGATAAGAAAAGAGAAGACCATTTTTTATTCAAATAAAATAGTGACATATATATATATCTATTTATACATGAGGAAAAAAAAGAGATGCGTACTCATAAACAACTAATCATAAAAGAATGGATGAATGACAAGACTATTGAAGTGAAAAGCCAAATTTACAATCAGATTAGGATAAAAAATAGATCATGGTTAGTTCTTTTTTTTTTCTTATCTCTGCATTACATCACAAGAAAATAAAAACTAACCATAGACCATTTACGATAGATATTTATATAAATATATAGCAGACGATGAAACGAGTGCCACTCAATTAGAAACGCTTGTCGAGACAACCTTTCTTTTTTTTTTTTTTTTTTTTTTTTGCTTTTTCTATACTTTGCTATTTAGTTTGATGTATTAGCAATAATGATAGTTTAGATGTAAAGACATACTCTTCTCTTAATCGAACCACAGTTTTTTTTCTATTCGTCTTTGCATTAGAAACAAGCTATACAGATAACTAAAAAGAAACTAGACCAATCAACAAGAGAATCCTCTTGTGATAGAAGCAAGAAAGGGAGGGAGAGAGAGAGAGAGGGAAATAATAAAATATTAACCCATCAAGAGGGTCTTTGCCTAGTTATTTCAGTCTCGATCCGTTTGATGCATTCACAAGAGACCATCAAACCAGACGATCGATTATTATAGTCGATCATCAGCATTATTGTAAAGTAGAATTCAAGAGGATCGGAAATGCAAGTAAATTATTCTGAAAATTTTTGCCAAATCAACAAGCTTCATCATATCATTATTATTAATGACTGATTGAGTTTAAAAAAAATAAACGGAACGAGAGAAAAAAAAATGTCGATAAAAACCAACATTAACACTATGAAAAAAGCAAATGACACTATTTAATCATATATCACACTTATCCGCTACATTTATTTTCATTAATGTTAATGTATATCAAACTGAATAAATTTACTTTTGTTTTTTCCACTCAATGTTCTCGCTAATAAAAATATCCGTATGTTAAGATAAAAAAATTTTCATCTATTTTTATTAAAATAAACATAAAAAGCTTAATGTTATGTTAGCAAGAAATTTTACTAATAAAAAAGAAGAGTGCATTTTTTTTTGTCTGTATTAATACTTAAACGAACCTAGTAGAAATTGACAATTCTAGTTCGAGTATTGAACTATAGTAAAGACGGAAATTGTTAGTTCCGATTTTGACTGAACTACTTTTATATTCTTTAATATTATTTTCTTTATTCTGAATCATCTATTTTTCTTTTGAATATGTTATCGATGAATAGAAAAAAAAATTTTATATTGAAGAAAAAAAAAAATCTGAAATAGATTTTGTTTTGTCGATTAAAACTATAATTAATGTTGACTAATCGATTCTATTTTTTTTTAGCGTTCGGAAGGACATTAGTTATATAATTTTATTAACAAAAATTTCCAATGAAAAGAAAAAAAGAAATCTTATTGATAAAGAAAAATCATACATTAACCTTTTATTTACTCTATTTTCACAATGAATTAATAGAAAAAATTAGCATGATTTATTTTTCAAAGAAATCTATTCATTCAGAAAACTAATATTCTATACAGTACATTATTTATTATTATTATTTTTCTTTTTAATAGGCAATAAAAATACTACAACGCAACCGACACCATTTTATGTTCGTCGTCAATCAAGTGTTGATACCCATATGCAACCATTTTTAACCCAAATGGTAACACCACGAGTACCACCACTACTCGAAGACAAACACGAACACGACGCTGTATAATAACTATTTATCTAATATCTTTACACTTTGTTATGGATTTAATTTGTTTCAATGGTGTATTGATATATGAGCATATCTTATCGATTAAAACATGTTCATACATCGTCAATACTGTGATAATAGAGACAAACGTTTATCAGCATCATCAAGATTGATTGTATGATAGAACATGGAGGGAAAAAAACCCTTTTTTTTGTCTTCAATTCTTTTGCTTCTTTTTTTTTTCTTTTTTTCTGTTTTGATTATGCTAAATGTTAAAATGAGTCTAGTCAGTATTTTTTATTGTACGAAAAACAATAACTACAGGTGTAAAGTTATTAATTAATAATGATGAAATATTTTCATCATACGATAGAAGATCTTTTCCATTTAAACAACAAAATATTGGTTGAAAATTTTTCATTTAAAATAAATGAATAAGTTTTGAAATTGAACAAGTTCGTAATTGCCATGATAATTGAATTTTTGGAGGAATATTAAATTCAAATATTTGTTTACATAACCATTCATTATCATTTTGTTGAATATTTTCTGTTGAAATAAGTTTTAATTTATCATCGTCATTATTTGATTCATTCGATGCTTCAATACGAATAAATGAATCAGGCATTAAATAAATAATAAAAAGACCTGTTTCAGGTCGAAGTGTTTGTTGAATATTATTCATAAATTCTTCACGTTCATTATCAGTTAATAAATGATGAAATGTACCAGCTGGTAAAAGTATACAATCAATAGGTTTTGTTTGAATACAATTAGCAAAATTTGTTAAACTTCCATGTAAATATTCAATTTGTGTATTGGATTGATCATGTAAATTTTCTTTTGCACGATCTAACATAGCTTGTGAATGATCAATACCAATAAATTTTAGATTTTTATTTTTAAAATAATTTTCAAAATACATTAAATTTTTGCCTGTTCCACAACCTAATTCAACAATTACTGTAGACTGATTATTAACAATTGTTCGTTGAATTATTTCTGCATAAATTTTATCTATCGAATCTATCCAATAAATATCATGTGGTACATGCTTAGCAACAAATGTATCATAATAGCGTGAAAATTCATCATTATCATATGCATAGGACATTATTCTCTCTACAAATAAAAGAATTTATTTTAAAGATAAGAAAAACTTTCGATAATAATTAAATAAATAGAAAAGATATGATATGATTGAAATATGATGAGAAAAATAACATCTGATTTACAACAATGTTAACCAAAGCACCAGATTACTATTCACATTACATAGAAAATAATGCATTCAACGGTATTATTAATAGTTTTATTGATTAGTGGTTTTTCAATTTCTAATGCTCAAATTGAATCATCATCCATCGTTCTTGATTTATTTATAAAGACATTAATTAGAACATTCGAAACACCTATAATTTTAAGTGAAGAAAAAGCAAAATTTTCCGTTGATATTATGTTAGATAATGATGTATTCAGTCTTGATGATGCACTTCGTTTATTTCTTCAACAATTTATTGTTGCATTACTTAACGGCCGTATTCATCTTCTACCTGATGATTGGGAAACAGAATATCCTGCTTATAGTAATATAATAAATGAAATTAATAAAATTTTAGATTTAGTTGGTGAACGAAAATTATCTGAAATAAGTATGAAAGATATTCGACCATTTATTAAAAGTATGTCACGATATTTATTGATATATTATTTTCTTTTTTCTTTTTCTTTTTTCTTTTTCTTAGGTCTAACACCAACAGCATTGCTTGATATACAACGATTAATAAATGATATAGAAGATAAAGCAAAAGAAGAAACAGTAGATGAAGCAGAAAATTCAACTAAAGAAGAATTATAGAGAAAAAAACTGTTTATCTCACCTTCTTTAGTTTTTTTTCATTTTTAATGTCAAACAATCTCTAATAAAAATGATAATATCATAAAGATGTCGCTTTTACCTATTCAGTTAAATATTATAATAGACTATATCTATTTTTTGCAAATGAATAATGTAACTAAGTCAATTAAAAACAAATTCAAATTTCGCTCTTTTCGAAAAAGAAAAACAAAAAGGAAATTTTTTTTTCTATATACTTTTTCATTTCTTTATATAATAAAACGCAATGAATACAAATAAATTCTCTCCAACAATTACTAATGATGTTCTTAAAACAATCTTTGATAATATATCAGAAAATGAATTATTTGTTTGTTCTCTTTGTGCATGTATGTGTACAAATCAAAATAAACATCAATTAGTATCAACAAAATGTGGTCATTTATTTGGAAAAAATTGTATAAGAAAATATTTAAAAGAAACAGGACAATGTCCATTATGTTATAAACAATTAATAACTCGTCGTGATAAACAATTACGTACAATGTGTTTATCAAGTGTTGTAACAATATTTCCATATGAAATATCACGAATGAGAGATGAACGTAAACAACTTCGAATTAAATTAAATGAAATTAAAATACATCTTGAACGAACAAAAATGAAATTAAATAATAATAAAAAACATTTACAAAAAATTAATAAGAAAATACTTAAATATCGTAAATGTAATAAATTTACTAAGAATATTTAAATATTATTTTATGAAAATTTATAGAGATAAAACATGTTAAATAACAAATCGCTTGTTCGATAGTTCTTAAGAATAATTCACTAATATAAGATTAATCTCAATCTAAGTTTAGATCATTGATAAATTTCTCGAGCTTTGCAATATCATCTGATGATTCCAATAAGAAACAATCAATTAAAGGTGAAGAAATAATACAACCGAACTTTAGTTATTCATTTATGTAAAAATGACTATTTAAATATTTGTATTATTTTATACTTTGAATTGTTAAATTAAAAATGATGAAGAAAAAATCAATATCAATAGTCATTTCCTTAAGACATACTAAAAGTAGTAACAATAGCAATTCAATTTTATCGAGAAGGCTTGAGAAAATTTTCTTTCTTTATGCCATAATAGAAAAGTGATGCTGTATTTTTTCAATACTATTTCATTTCTATTCAATAAATATCATAGTTCTAAAATTTCGACAAAGAGTTGTTTGTTATGATATATAACGGTTACATGAATAGTTCTATTATTGAAATAATTTTTGATAGCAAGAAGATAGAAATCTGCAATCTTCACTGTTGGAATAAGGACATGAAGATGCATTAAATTATATATTATAGATTTTCTAGACGTATTAATTTTGTAAAGCCTTCAATTGATTAATTAAAGAATAAATCCATCCTGTGAGTTGTTTACAGTAAATTTTAAGTAATTAAGTATTTACTCAAACAAGTAACTGAAGATCTACAAACTGTGGAAGATTCAAATATTTTTGTTGAAATAGTAATAAAATAGGATAGAAAACTAAAGGATTTTTTTTCTATGATTGCATAAAAAATTAAATTTTTTAAGTCTTCCATACAAAATTGACATGCGATTGTCGTCTACTACTACAATGCCTTAAGTGAACTAATTAAATTTTAATTAATATATTCTATTCTCGACAATTAAGAAGAACAAAATCAAGTGAAAAATGTATACTAGCTATAGATAAATAATAAATACAATAGATAATAGTCAAGATAAACAAATTTAATTAAATTAATAATTAGTTTTCTTTTTAACCACATTCATCTCCACTAACATTCATATTTGGATAATTTCCTACAGGTATTTCACTATCAGGATTTTTCTTTCGATTTTTTTCACTTAATTTATTAAATAATGATTCAGCATTACGAACTAATTCAACAACTTGTTGATGTGCACCACCAATTTTAACACCACTATGTGCACAACAAATATTATCAAAATACCAATCTTTTAACATTGTTTCCATCCAATTACGAAATTCATGTGGAGCTTCAGCTGTAGGATATAATCCAGGACCTTTAATTGATGGTTGAAAAGCCATTGTACCATGTTTAAAACCAATTAATTTCAATAAAAAACCTGGATGATCTCCATAGATAATTGTATCATCAACATGTAAAGTACGTGATGGACGATGATATACAAAAACACTTGTAAAATGATTATTTGATTCAGGTAAAGGATTAATAAATTCTGCACCTATAATAAAAATCGAAAATTTTATTATTTTAAAAATAAAAAGAATATTTACCTGCTGGAATTCTCATTTCTATTTCAGGTTCCCATTTTTTTCTTATATCACAATTATCAAGTGAACCAGCCCATGGTATCTGTGTAAGTCGTCTTAAATGTCTTGGTGTACCATAATATTGTGCTTTTGGATATGCTTCATAAAATGCTGGAAATGCTAATGTATGAAATGGATGTACACCAATAACTGCTTCAATTTTTGTTCCATTTTCTGTTAAAAGATCAATTGAAGCTCGTGATTGATCAGTTAATATAACAGTATCAATAATAAGAAAATTTCCATTATTTAATCGAATTAATGACATATGAGAGCCAAGATCAACTAGACCAGCAAACATTTTAAAGCTCACTCGTATATTCCAATAATTATTTGCAACTTCAAATAATTCATTTTTTTCAATATGAACTGGATTAGATCCTGTTGCAGACATAATACTAAAAACTTTTTTTTTTGTATAAATCTAAACTAATAAAAGTTCGTCAATTTATATATACAAATATCTAATTATATAACTTATATATAAAACTGTCAGAGCATTAGAACACGCACGATTTTGCTCTTTTTAAAATATGATGGGAAAAAAACCAGAATAATGATGTGTTTTGATACATATATATATTTGCATCTACCTCGCTTCTTTTTGTTGTTACTATGGTAAACGTAAAGAAGAAAGCATTTATAATTGCTTACCTATTTTTCTATCCTATTGACGTCAGAATATGTATGCATAGAGAAATTATGAGTGACAAATAGAATATACTCAATGGTAACGAGAATATGAAATTTTTAAATAGTTATTTTCAATTTTTTTTTAATTCAAAATGATAATTGAATGCTATATTTATTTTCATATAGTATCCATTAGATGCAAAGGATGAAAAGATGTATATTCACCTTGAACTTTCTTTTTCATTATTAAAAGAAATGCAAGAAAAACACATCTATTCATCTGAATGTTTTTTTTGCTTTTTACATAATCGTAACAACGCGAATAGAAAAAGAGATTGGTAAGAGGCGCTGTAAATCCAACTAAGATATTATTATTCTTTATTATATTTGATAACAATTCTGATGTACATATATGTGTCACGATAGAAGATACGAGAATAATTGTCAAGATCGCATGTGAAGCGCATTTATTATTTTAGAACTAAGTTTCTTCAATTTAATATTAACGAACAATATAATATTAGTGAAGTACGAGTGGTAATATGATGTCATTCGAGCTGAGTTAAATTTGATTGAATATTTTATATATTGATTTAAGGATTAAAAATAGAAATAATAATAAGATTCTTTGTTCTAATCAAAATACAACGAAAAAATGATAAAATCTGATTCAAACTGATTAAGTAAGAATAATAATTGATAAAGATATAAGTGTCAAAGTTTTATCTAAATAATCAGAATATAATCACGACATTAAATACGAAACAAAATCTTTTGTCAATATTTATCTCATTTTATGGCAAACTTTATTCATCTTTTCATTCTATTTTAACTGACAAAAAACTATCTACAACTAAAATATAATCTTTATTAAACATATTTTTCAAATCTTTAAATCTCTGTTATTTGGTGGTATACAGTTAAATTCATGTGATAAATATCGATAGAATAAAATCAGTCTTATCTTTAAATAATCAATATTTGCTTTTTCATCCGATTAAAAAGTAAGCTGATTATCAACGATATAGAAATACAAAATGAAAAAACGTTTTACAAGATTTGTCTTTCATAATACTTATTGATATTTATTATTGAAAAAAAAACCAAAATCAAACGTACGTATATCCTTCACACGCTCACTCTAATACTATGAGCTGACTGACAGCAGAGCAAAACAAAAGAAAGAAGAAAAGAGAAGAGATTAATCAAGACAAAAAAAAATGATAATAACAAGTCTTTACACAAACGTACAAAACAAATGAAGCATCCACTGTTCAATTCAATATGTGTATGTGATGTTTATATGTTGTGTAAAAGACCAAAAAAGACAGCACAAAAAAAAATAAATGAAAATGAAATAAAAGTTAAAAAAGAAAAGAAACCTGAACTGATGATGTGACAATTAACAAAATGACAAATAGAAACAACGAACAAACAAATCCCTGATAATATAGTTCATTTTCTCCGAAGTAGATAAATGACTTATGTGCATCTTAAATCATATTACAAGCCTGACTAATGGATGTATAAATGATTAAGATAAACTATTAAAAATGAGAATAAAAAAGAAAAAAAAAGTAAATTGTCTAATGTTTCTTCAATGTTTGTCCAACATAATAATTTCCATTTTGATAGCCACCTTGTCCAAAACCGTGCTGTGTTTTTAAACAAACCGTACAACGACTGATTTTATTTCTATGATTGCCTGATTTTAATGTTTCTTGACGTGGAACTTCAAATTGATTATTTTGATCAATAACTGTCATCCAATAACTAAATTTATTTGCATAATACATGCAATTACCATCTGTTCCTGAGCATTCAATGAATGGTGTTGCACGAAAATCTTCAAGGCATGAACCAGGACTAGATAATGATTGACCACCTCCTTGAGCACCACGACCAAGGTGCTACAATAAAGAAAACAATATTTATTTACATACATATTATTAAGATAAATAGAAAATGTTATCTTAACATACCATTACAAAACTATAACCTTGCCATAAAATACTCCAACCATTTGGACATGGTGGTGGTGTCATTGATAAACTATGGAATGACATAACATTGGCAGGTGCTTCACATACAGCACAACGTGATATATATGGTCGAATTTGATCACGTTGAACAGGCATCATTGGCATTGGTTCTGTTGTTGATAAATAATATGTTAAATCATTTGTTTGACCATAATAGCAAACATTTGTATGATCACAACGTAAATAGGGTAATGCAGAAAATTTTTGAAGACATGAACCAGCCGAACCTAAAATAAAAAATTTAAGATTTTTTTTTTATTCGAAAAAAATAATATTTACCAAGATCTTGATGGTAACCATGATCATTGCCTTGCATCATAAGTAAACTGTAACCATCCCAAAGTTTAACCATGCCTGATGGACATTCTGGTACTTGAGGTGATTGTGAATGACGTACAACCATAAAACCAGTTCGTTGAAGACCAGGACCTTGTGGACCAGGAGGACCATCAGCACCTTGAATGTAATAAAAATAAATAGTTATTAAAATAATAATCTACAAGTTTATTACCTGGTGGACCAGCAATACCAGCAACTCCTGGAATACCTGATGTGCCCTACATTATGGTACATATAATTATAAATTTAGAAAAAAAAAATCATTTTTTTTCTCAATATACGTACACGTTCACCTTTAGGTCCAACATAGCCCGGTAAACCTGGTTGACCGGGTTGACCTGGTGGACCATTATCTCCTCGTGGACCAGGTTGACCTGTTCATATATATATTCATAGTAAATCGAAGAAAATAGAATTCATAAACTTACCTGGTGCGCCTTGAAGTCCGGGTAAGCCTTCAAATATAGAAAAAAAAATTGTATAGATCTTATTTGAAAATCTCTTTCATTACCTGGTAATCCGGCTGGACCTTGATCTCCTTTGATACCAGGACGGCCAAGAACTGATTGTGGTTGAATACAATCACCTTTTTGTCCAGCTGCGCCTATTTATTCAAATAATATAAAAGTAAATGATTTATAAAAAAAATTAAATAAATATTTACCGGGCAATCCGGGAGAACCAGGATGACCATTAAGACCACGATCACCTTTTGATCCGGGAAGACCTTCAACAAAAAGATAATAAATATTCATTAACAATTTATCAATTAGACATACCTGGATTGCCTGGAAATCCACTATTTCCTAAAATATTGAATGAAATTAATAAATATACTTTATTTCTAACTAAGATATTTACCTTTTTCTCCAGCTAAGCCTGGTTGACCTATTTATATTAAACATCAAAATACATAATAAAATATTGAACTGATTTTTAACAAAAAACAAACCTGGCATTCCAGCAAAACCACGTTCACCTAAAAATATATAGATTATTTTTATGATTTGATTCTTTCTCCAGTTAACATACCTGGAAGACCTGGCGCACCATTTCCACCTGGAAATCCATCACGTCCTTTTGGACCTGGAATACCTGGTAAGCCAGGAGCACCCGGAAGACCTGAGATAATATTTCAGATGATATTTATTTTAAAACTTAAGTTGGTTTTTTATACTAACCATCTTTTCCTGGGAAACCAGATGGACCTATACATACAATAAAAAATTAATAAAAAGAAAAATCAAAATAAGATGTATACCTTGTAAACCTGGAGCACCTGGAAGACCTGGTAGACCAGCATCACCTTTCTAAATAGATAATAAAAAAAAATTTTTTTATTTATTTCGTCTGTTTATTAACATACTTGTCCAACAATAGGTACATCACAATTTCGACCAGGATTACCAGATGGACCTACGGGACCTGATTGACTAGAAAAAAAAAGAATTAAGTTTATTTTTAGATGTTTGCTTATTCATATATTTTACCCTTTCTCTCCTGGAAGACCTGGCATTCCTATTTAAAAGTTAAAAAAATAAATAAAGATTATCTTATTTAATTTGTCTTTTTATTTCCTTACCATCACGACCACTTGGACCAGGTTCACCTTTAGGTCCAGCACTAGCATAACCTAAATTAATATAATTTACATATCATCAAACGATATTTTTTAATTGATATTTACCTGGTTCACCTTTTTGTCCCGCTAAACCTGGTAAGCCTATTATGAGAAATAATATCATTGAAAAATTGTTTCTTTTATATATTAAATAAACATACCAGCATCTCCTGGAAAACCAGGTGCTCCATTCAATCCCGGTGCACCTAAAATAAAATTTGTAAAAAAAAAACTTCTCGATAATTTTATACCCTACCATTTGCGCCTGGTAATCCAGGTAGGCCTGCGTCTCCTATGTAACGAAAGAAAATAAGTCATTCCAATTAATATTCATTGTAGGAACACAAACCCTTTTGTCCTGGAAGTCCATTTATGCCTGGAGAGCCTGGTGGACCAGCAAGACCTTGTGGACCTGGTAAGCCTATACGTAACACACGATTCAAAGTATATAATATTATTTAATTATAAAAAAAAGATTATTTACCTGGAACACCAGCAGCACCTTTAGCTCCCGGAAGTCCTACAAAATAATAAGGAGGGTGATATCACTGAATATAATCAACATACCTGGATATCCATTAAGACCACGATCTCCTTTAGGACCTGCCAAACCAGCACCACCATCTCGACCTGGTAAACCTGCTTCACCTTTGCTTCCTGGAAGGCCTTAAAAATTTAAAACAATATTTTTATAAGTATTAAAATATTATTCAATTGACTTATTTACCATTTATGCCTGGTGGTCCATTCAAACCTAATTTAAAACAAAAAAAATATATTCTATTTATTAATCATCATTAAGTTTTATATTGTTACCTGGTGCACCTGTTTCTCCTTTAGGACCAGGTAATCCATTGAATCCAGTATCACCTAAACAAAACATTAATCATTCATTATAATCATATTTTTATTTGATTATATAAGTTACCTTTTTGTCCCATAGCGCCAGGAAGACCAGGAGCGCCTATAAAAATCAATAATAAAGGATCATATTTTTAATTGATATATTTTACCTGGTAATCCACTAGATCCTGGTAAGCCCTAGGAAGAGGAAAAAAGAAAAATTTTCACATTTCAAAGTAAAAAGAATTATTTACTCGTTCACCCGGTGCGCCCGGAGCTCCTACAATAGAAGATAAGCAATTAAATTATGTATATTTATTTTCTTACCATTGCCACCCGGAAATCCACGTTCACCAGGAGCGCCTGATAGACCTGATGGACCTGGGAGACCTGGTTCACCAATAGCTCCTTTGACACCTATATCATATAAGAAATGTTATCATAGTCAAAATAACATTTTTTATTATTACCTGGCTGACCGACAGCACGTTCTCCTTTAGCACCTGGCAAACCTGGTAATCCATCTTTGCCTGGAACACCTGGAAGGCCTGGTGCGCCTGGAAGACCTGGAGCACCACTGAAAACAACAAAAAAAGAAGTGAAATAAAAACAAATTTAATATCTAATTTACCGATCGCCTGGTGGTCCACGTGCAGCTGCTGTGCCCTATTCAATGTTTTATATAAAATAGGATAATATAATATTTTATGTCAACTTACTGGTTCTCCTTTTTGACCTGGAAGACCTGATGCACCTGGGAAACCTCGATCACCCCGTTGACCAGGCGTGCATGATGTGCATGCTTGTCCTGGTAAGCCAGGTAGACCTTAATTAAAGAAACAAACACATAATTTATTGTTATGAAATAAAAACAATATTTATACCTCGATCACCCTTTGATCCTGAAGTGCCCTATAAAGTAAAAGAAATGTACTCTAAATGAACAAAATTATATATTCGACTCACTGGAAGACCCGGTAATCCGCTTGAACCCGATGGTCCTGGAAAACCTGGGACACCTTTTTCACCTGGTAAACCTGGTCCTCCATTCAATCCTGGTGCTCCGTTTAGACCACGTTCACCTTTCATTCCTGGTAAACCTGGTAAGCCTGGTTGTCCGTTTGGTCCACTAAAATTTTAATATAACAATAGTTTTAATTCTTTAAAGACTAATAAACGTACGGTAATCCAGCAAAGCCTTTTTCTCCAGCTGAACCTGGGACACCTGGTGGGCCAATTGGACCGGGAAGACCTTTAAACATGAAGAAATAATTTGACATTTTTTTTCAAAATATTCCAATATATGTACCTGGTAAGCCTACAATGAGAAACAAGAATAACAGTTAATAATTCGATCAAGCACTCAGATATTAGGAAAAACTTACCATCAATACCCGGCGCACCTGGTGCACCTACATAAGAAGAAAAAACAAGACATTAAAAAGATCGCTTCAACAAATATCTTTCTGTGTTTCTTACCTTGATCACCTTTTTGTCCACCAAAACCAGGTTCTCCTCGTTCACTATAAATAATCGATGTAAAACAAGTTGCAATTCAATCTTATATACATACCCTTTCATGCCAATTGGTCCTGGAAGTCCATTAACACCGGGTAAACCAGATTCTCCTATAGATTGAAAAGAATTTATATAGTATTATCTTTTAAATAGCAACTTACCCTTCAAGCCTGGTAAACCAATTTCGCCAGATGGTCCCGATAAGCCTATAATGAGACACAGATTATCATTTAGTATTAGTTTTTTCTCATGATACTAATTTCATACCAGGAAATCCACGGTCACCAGCAGGGCCAACTGGACCAGGGGGTCCTAAAATAAAGTATATTATCAGAATATCTGTCATAAAAAAAGAATGATTCTCTTACCTGGAAAGCCTGGTCCTGGAAGTCCTGGTTCACCTTTTTCTCCTACGAAAAAAAAAACACTTGATCGAGACGTTCTATATATTATGTGAAAAACATACCTGGACGACCGGGTAAACCTGGCACTCCATCTAAAACAAAGACGATTAAGAATAGACAATTATCAATAACTATCATATAGATATTTACCAAATCCTTTAGAGCCTGGAAGGCCTGGTGTTCCATCACGGCCCGGAATACCTATATCAAACAAATATTGTTTCTTTTTATTATTCATAAATATTGAAAATTATAAACATACCTGGTTCGCCACGATAACCTAAAAAAACAGACAATATCTTAATTTTATTATACAAAAATATAAGTTTACCACATACCTGTAATGCCTTTTGGTCCGGGAATGCCTGGAATACCTGGTAGACCTGCTTCACCTTTAAGTCCAGGTGTTCCGGGCAATCCTGGTAAACCGTTAGGACCCTACAAAAGTTTCATTTAAAAATTATTGACTCAATCATCTTAGATAAGACATACTTGAAGACCTGGAGCTCCAGGAGTGCCTGATAATCCACGATCACCTTTTTCTCCTTGAGCACCTGGCCTTGATGTGAATTCTTGAGGTGCTGGTCGTCCTGATCATGAATGAGAAATTTTAATAAATTTTTCATGACATAAATGAACATTCATACCTGGTTCACCTTTTGTACCTGGTTGACCTTGTCGACCGGGAATACCTATTTGAGAAAGAAAAATGATAATACAAAATCATACAAAAAAGGAATTTATGATGCGTACCAACTGGACCGGGAATACCCTTTTCTCCTCTTTCACCTGGAAGTGTAGCACCTGGTGGACCAATATCACCCATTGGACCAGGGCTACCTGGTGGGCCTGGTTGACCAGGATAGCCAGCATCACCCTAAGACAAAAAAAAGGAAAAATGATTTTTTTTTAAATCATATATATATATACACAAATTAATTACTTTTGGTCCGACTGGTCCGTTTGTACCTGGTTGACCATCGCGTCCACTATAACCCGGTGCACCTAAAAACAGAACAAATAAAATAAATACAATAATTACATTATTTCTTACCTTTTTCTCCACGGTCACCTTTCAAACCGGGAAGACCTATCAAAAACGAAACATTTATATATTCTTAAAAATTAATATTCCTACCTGGTGTTCCTTTTTCTCCCGACATTCCTTGTACTGTTGAAACACGAGCCGGTTCTCCCTAATAAAAAAAAAAATCTTAGAATCATAATGGATATACTTTTAATTACACATACTTTTTCTCCTTTTCCACCTGGAATACCATCATTACCATTACGACCCTTATTGAAACAAAAAAAATTTTATCAACATAATTCAAAAATATCTTCTAAACTTACGGGTGCACCAGCTTGACCAACATTACCAGGATAGCCTTGTGGACCAACATCACCTCGATCACCCTTTTCTCCTGATGTGCCACGTTCGCCGGGAGTACCTAAATGAACATTAAAATATAAAATATACTCTTATGATATGAAACACTTATTTACCAGCTTCTCCTGGATAACCTGGTTCACCCTTGCTACCTTTCAAACCATCACGAGCACCACATACACCATCAAGACCTAATAACAATATTGTTTATACATCAAAATTTTTATTCTTTATAAATAACACTCACCTCGATCTCCTTTAGCTCCTTTCATACCGGCAATACCTTGAAAACCAGGTGCACCAGGACTACCAGGTGGACCGATAGCTAAAACAGAAAAAATATTATGAAAACTACGATTAAATAAGAAAATCCATACGTCCTTGTGGACCAGGTCGACCAACACCAGCAGTTGAATTGCCTGGTAAACCGGGAAGACCGGTTGGACCACGTTCACCTATCATAACAAAACCATAAATATGTTTAATTTTTAATTAGTTGATTTACCTTTCGCTCCTCCAAGACCAGCTTGACCTGGATAACCATCAATGCCAGGTGGGCCAGGAATTGAACGACCTGGTTCACCTAAAAGAAAACAGAATGATATAAATATTAAAACAAACTAACTTTATTTATTACACGTACCTTTTGGACCTGGTTCACCTTTAGCTCCACGGTAACCTATAATAAATCAACTCATTTAATAAGAATGATGCTCAATTTTTATCATTTTAACTAACCTTGTGGACCCGGAAATCCAGATGAACCGGGATCACCTGAAATAGAATGTATATATTCAGATAATTACTTCTATTAAAAAATGAATTTTTTACCATGTCGTCCACTATCTCCTTTTACTCCTTTCACGCCATCACGTCCAGCTAATGAAATATGAAAATCAATCTTATTTTATCTTAATAATAAAATAACTTACGTTGTCCAGGACTACCAGGTAATCCATCAAAACCACGATCACCTTTTGGTCCTTGAGGTCCAGGTATACCCTATTAAAAAAGAAAAGAAAGTTTGATTATCAAAGATTAATTTAATTCAAAGATACTTACGGATGGTCCGGGATAACCTGGTGGTCCAGGTGGACCTAAAGAAATCACATTATATATTTTACAAACTTTTTTTTAATTATTTACCGCGTTCTCCTTTGGGTCCCTATAAATAAAAAAAATTACATTAATAAATATAAATTTTATACTGTAACTTACCGCTGGTCCAGGTTGTCCGGGTGCTGATTCACCTGGTTGATCCTTAAGAAAAATAATAATAAAATTCAAATAAGATTTCTTGAGATATACATACAGGTAAACACATGCCAGGCATACCAGGAAAACCACGATCACCTAGAAATAACATGAATTTTTTTTATTCATATATAAGAAAATACGTTTGAGTTAAACAAACCTTTTTCTCCCGATAAACCATTTTGACCAGGTCTTCCTGGACTACCCTATAGATTAAAAGAAAAAAAAATATGCATATTTTCAACATGTTTGATTACGTACTGGTTGACCAGGATAACCAGGACTACCACGATCACTAAAAAAAGAAATCAAAGGTTAAATTAAATATCAATTAAAAATAAAATCAATAATTTACCCTGCTTGTCCAGGAAAGCCAGCTTGACCAGGCATTCCAGTAGAACCCTAATTGTAAGAAAATATGAGATAAAAACAACGATAATTAGTTCAAAAATACTTACACGAGGTCCAACAGGGCCTGGTATACCTTTTTCACCTAGCATACCTGGTGGTCCAGCCGAACCAGGTGCACCTGGATAACCAATTTCTCCAGATTCTCCTTTAGGACCCATAGCACCCTGTTAATAATAAATAGTTACAAAAAAAAATATTGTTGTATTTTTATGTAAGAACATGTACCTTTGGACCAGGAGTGCCAGGAATCGATAATGGAACATAACTGTAGTTACCTTGTATTTCTGCAATGGATGGTGGTGTGTAGGGAGCAGATGAACCCTAGATAAATTTTTAAGAATATAAGAAATTTATTGTATTATTTGTATTTACTGGTTCGCCTTTTTGCCCTTTTTCACCACTTAGTCCAACGCCAGCATTACCTAATGAGATTTTCAAAAATAGTATTTCAATTAAATGATATTTTAATCATACCTGGACGACCTGATTCACCACGATCACCTTTAGCGCCCTAAAATTTTCATTCATATAATATTAAACAACAATTATCCTATAGCTTACTTCACGTCCAGGAAAACCAACTGAACCTGGAGCTCCAGGTATACCAGGACTGCCAGGAGGACCCTAGAAAATAAAAAAAAGATTTACATATAAACGAATAGAAAAAGAAAATGATTGAAAACATACAGCAGCACCGGGAAGACCAGGAGGACCCATTTCTCCCTAAAAAATAAAATATAGATTTTTATATTAATAGTTATTATAAGCTTGTTTTAATAAACTTACGATTTCGCCTTTAAATCCAGGTAAAGCTTGTGCTGGTTCACCTATTAAATATAAATAATATATAAATATTATAATTCAATAATATTTTCTCATACCTTTTAGTCCTCTTTGTCCAGGCAGACCTAAAATATTAAAAAATATATACAGTAAGAAAAAAAAAGAAGCTATTTGATTTTGTTCATCTACGCACCAGGTTCACCAGGACGACCCGGCTAAAAACAAATAGTCAAAAGATATTATTTCAAACTGAAATTAATTTATCTATTTTACCTGTCCATTAAATCCTGGTCGACCAGATTCTCCCTATATAAATATAAAAATAATCATATTATATAATATAATTTTAATCACTACGTACTTTTGTTCCATTACATCCATCACGACCAGGCAAACCTAAAAAATAATTAATCATTTATTTTATTCTCTTCTTCTCTCTCTTATGTATTGATCATTTACCTTCTGGTCCCTAAAATAAAGAAAGAATACAATTATACATAAAAGAAAATGTATTAAATAACTTACTCTTGGACCTGGTAGGCCAGGCAAACCGGGATGACCTAAATAAAAATATTTTCATAAAATATAAGAGAAAGATTTTCATTCTATTCATACCTGGCATTCCTGGTTCACCGGATCGTCCCTAATAATTAAAAACAAATTAGAAAAAAAAATTATTTTTTACAACAAATACTCACTCTGTCACCTTTTTGGCCAGGTAGACCTGGTAAACCCCGATCACCTTTTTCTCCTTTCATACCCTCAGGTCCTAAAAATCAGATTTATAATATCTAAATTAGATTGTAAAAAAAAAATAAGAAACACTTTACCTTCAGGACCAGGAACACCATCGGTTCCACGAGCACCTGCAGGACCCATTGGGCCAGCTGGACCCTAAATAAGCCAATTATACAATATAAGATTATTCTTCTCCAATTTACTCTTATGAATTTACCTGATCTCCTTTTTGTGCTATACAAAAACATGGTTGATTGCAATTAGTACAATCACCATTATTTTTGACATTTTTTGGTTGAAATTGGGATGAATCATAGCCGGGTGCAAATCCATAACCTGGTGGTGGTGTTACCGTATTGGAATCTCT